>JAADXX010000109.1:0-50550 GCA_023338025.1 Phytopythium oedochilum | reverse complement strand
CCGCGCAAGCACGAGTCCCCACCGGTAGGATGCAGTCACTTACCGGCGCAGAGGGTCCGCGCTCTTCCAGCGGCGAGACCCGTCACGCGTGGCTTGTTCTGCTTCCGAAGTTCCCGAGGCCACTTGTGTGCTTTAAGGAAATAGCTGAAGTGTATTGACAAGAAAAGAAAGAAAACACATGCAAAGACTTGATACACGAGGGCTACCCCCTTGGGCGCGCCCCTGGCCTCGAGCCAGTTGTCGCTACATCGGTCGTCACCTCGTGACCGCCGCGCTTCTACCTCCGAACTGGCTCCCTGCTAATCCGGGATGAAACCCGGGATCAGGGATCCGGGACGAAACCCGGGATCTGGGATCTGGGATCCGGGATGAAACCCGGGATGACAGACCCGGGATGACAGTGCTGGGATGACCACCACACCATCTGGGATGATCCCGGGAACCTTGACCTGGGACCAGCGCTCTGAACCCCCGGAATCCGGGAACACTCGTCTGGGAGCTGGGACCTCGGCTGGTTGACCCGGCTGCTGGGATCCGGGGTTTCGACCCGGGTCTGGCGGTGACCTGGGGAGACGACTGAGTCCCAGAGACCCGGGATGCCCCGGGCTCTCTGCGTGGTCGCCCCCCTCAGACGTGGTTGCCGCGAGCCTCCGGCGCTCTGGGCTTCGTCGCTCGGCTCCTTTCTCGGTCGCCTCGGCGCGCGCCCCCGGCTGGGTCGCGCGCGGCTCTGGATTCTCAGGTCGAACACAAAGGGGTGCAATTCTTGCTGAGCCTGGGGTCTCTGTGACCCTGTTCTCTCGGCTCCACTTCGCCCTTGCTCGGCTTGAGGCCTCCCGGAGCGCCGCTGCACCTCGACCCGCACTTGAGCTTGGCAGGGCTCCATGCTGAACAGCTGATAGTTTTCCGGGGTCCAAGGCACGCGTCGGCCACTGGGGCCGATCTGGATCAGGATCAGATCTGGGAAATCTGAGACACGGGACTCCTTCAAATTTTCGAAGTTGCTTCATCATACAGCCGTTTAGCTGCAAAGCTAGGAAGTATTCGCCAGAGGTTCGCAAGTTCATGGATGAGTTCAACAGCGAGCTGATGGAACTGGGATGGGTCGTGGAGAACCCAAACAGTCGTTGGGCGAGCCCGGCCCTGCCGGTACGGAAGGGAAAAGTTGGCGAATACCGCCAGACTGTGGACTACAAGCTTGTCAACGCCAAGATTGAAGCGATTGTGGGGACGATGCCAGATCTTCGTTCGGACTTGGAGAGCGTAAGCGGCAGCAGTTTCTTCGGCGTGTTCGATTTCATTAAAGGACATTGGCAGCTCGCTCTTGCAGAAGATTGCCAAGAGATGCTGTCCTACATGACCCATCGAAAGGTCTACACACCGCGCAGAGTTCCACAGGGCTATACAGATGCTGCGCTTTTCTTCCAGGCGACGGTGGAGAAGTGTTTGCAGGAGCTGTTGTACAAGCACTTACTTGTGTGGATCGACGATTTGCTCCTACACGCCACGACCGTGGAACTGTATCTGCAGAAGCTCGAGAGGCTGTTCGAACTGCTCGACTCGTTTGGTTTCAAGCTGAGCGCTAAGAAATCGAGCCTCTACCAGGACGAGGTGAAGTGGTGTGGGAAGCTAATTTCGGGGAGCGGGGTCCGACACGATCCCGAGCGCGTGCGTGCCCTTACCTCGGTGCCGTACCCCAACAACGCTGGTGAACTACAACAATTTTTGTGCGCAACGAACTGGATGCGTGACAGTTTGATCGACTACACCAGGACGGTTCGCCCACTTCAAGATCGACTAGACAGTGTGATGGCGGACGCAACCCGGAGGACCAAACGAGTGGCCTCTGGCATTGCTGTCGAGCTGACCACCGAGGAGAGGGCAGCGTTCGGCTCGGTCAAGGAGCTACTAGCGCGCCATGCTACGCTGGCTTTCCCACATGAGGAAGCAACAATGTGTCCGCTGATGGACGCGTCAGACGTTGGGTGGAGCGCTATTGTGACGCAAGTACTGACTTGGCGACCCCGTGTTGACGTGCATCAGCAACAACATGAGCTTCTGGCTTGTGTGAGCGGGACATTTACTGGCTCGCAAAAGAACTGGTCAATAATCGAGAAGGAAGCATTTCCCATCGTGACCGCCTGTGAGAAGCTTAGCTATCTGCTACTGAGGCAGCAAGGCTTCCGCCTGTATTGCGACCACAGAAACCTTATCTACGTGTTCGCACCGAGCAGTGAGGTAAAGAAGCACATTCGCGGGAAGCTGCTGCGCTGGGTGATGAAGCTGAGTGAGTATCGATACGAAATTGAGCACATCGACGGAGAAGCGAATGTGTGGGCCGATATGGTGTGATGGTGGGCTGGCAATCACACTGCCGATCAAGTTCACCTTAGAGCCATGACACTCCGGAAGCGGTCACGACCAGGCGGCCCGGACCCGGCCAGCGAGCCGTCGACCCGGCCGTCGAAACGGAAAAGGTCTGAGCACGTGGCGACGCCGTCAACTCCCAGGACAAGCATTATAGACCAGCACGCCGGTGCGAACCGGCCACAGCGAGTTGTCTCGCTGCCTGTGAGCCCACTGGACAGTCCCGACTGCGTCTGGCTGTCTCTGGACGAGGTGGTCAACGCCCAGCAAGCACACGCTGGCGCTCGGCCTACTACTGCAGAAGGCAGCGACGAGAATGGGTGGTACATTGACGGCAAGATGTGGATACCCCCAGCTGCAACTTCGTTGATCCAGCGAATGTTGGTTGTATCGCATTGCGGAGCGCGAGGCCATCGTGGGCGTGCGGCCACAACGGAATCGATCCGACGCTACTTCTCCCTGGATGGATTGTTCGCGAGGGTGAACGCGTTCCTCTCGACGTGCCTGCTCTGTCAGCATGTTAAAGGAGGCCGGATTGTACAGCGTCCGTGGGCGTCGACTTACCGTTGCTACGAGCAAAATGGCGCCCTTCACTGGGACTTTCTGACGTTGGGCGAGAGCTTCGCCGGTGACAAGTACCTTCTGGTACTCAAGGACGATGCGACCCATTTTTGCGAGCTTGTGCCCTATGCCAGTCCCTCCGGTGCGGTAGCCGCCGAGGCGATACTGATGTGGCACAGCCGCTACGGAGCTCCTAAGGTCTGGATCAGTGACCAAGGTACGCATTTCAAGAACTAAGTCGTAGCAGAAGTGTGCAGGCGTCTCAGAGCGCAGCAGAACTTCACGATAGCCTACAGCCCATGGTTGAACGGCAGCGTTGAGCGAGTGAACCGTGACATTTTGCAGCTGCTTCGCGTCCTGTGTCTGGAGTACAAGGTGGACACACGCGACTGGGCCTACTTTGTGCCGATCATCCAGTTCAATCTGAACCACACACCGGTGGTTTCTCTTGTCAACAAAGCGCCGATCGAGTTGTTCAACTTGTTTCCCAGCCAACCGGCACTCGATTTCTGTGCGGACACGAACAACAAGCAGATCATCGACATGAGCAAGACGCCGGAAACGATCCAGGGGCAAATCGACGCAATGATACAGCGCGTACGGGAGATGCATCGCGACGTTGCTGTAGCACGCGGGGAGCAGACTCACCGGAACCAAAACAATCAGCGCTACGCGCGCAAGCCCAATTTCGATGTGGGCGACTATGTGCTTCGGTCGCGAGTCAACCAAAAGTACCAGGACAAGTTGTTGGCCACCTGGGTCGGCCCGTATCAAGTGATCGGAGCCGATGAGCACTCATTCCGCGTAAAGCATCTAGTGACTGGTGCTGAGACGGACGTGCACCCATCTCGACTCAAGTTTTACGCAGACCGAGACCTGGAGGTGACGGAGGAGCTTCATGAACACATCGCGTCGCTCGGTGAGATACTCACCGTTGCAGAACTCAAGGACCACAGGTGGAACAAGCAAAAGAAGGACTATGACATCCTTGTCAGTTGGAAGGGGCTAGAGCCCATTGAGGATTCGTGGGAGTCGTGGTCGTCGCTACACACCGACATCCCCGTGATGTTGACGCAGTATGCGGCCACCACCGACGACTTGGCGCTGAAGGCGTATTCTACCACCACGACGAACGAACCAACGACGATGTCGCCGGCGTCGCAAACGCGACCAAAGCCGACTCGCAGCCGACAGCGACGACGGCACCGTCGACAGCAAGCACCAAGAAACGACAGAGAAGCATAGTCAAAGCTACAGCGGCGGCGAGAGCCATCGAGTGAGCTCGGCTTGGAGGGGCAGTGCAGTGGTGGGAGAGCATGAAAGCCTCACACACTCGCTGCGTCCCCATAACGACTTGGGACCGAGCTGATCGAGGACGAGTGACCCACAATAGACTATGGAGCCACCCTCATCGCAGAGCGGTAAGAATAGAGAGCTACCGACAGGACGGTTAGCTCAAGGACGACGAGGTCACTCTAGAATCTACCACAGAGCCGATAAGAGAACTTCGGCTTTCACGGGAGCGACAGCTCCCCCAGTGCTGTGTTAGAACGTCAACTACTTGGTGAGGTCAGAGGCCTGGACTCACAACACCAACACACGATGAAGGTGATCAACACACATAGCCGGCCGGCGGTGTTCATTGCGTGGCTTCCTCCTCGTTCGTTTCCTTCGTTAGCGACAGGCTGGGTCTACTGCAGTCAGCCAGCCCCCGAGCGCCTAGATGAGCTTCTTGCTCTTGAAGAACTTCTTGAGGTAGAACACCTGCCAGACGCCCATGCCGAGCAGCACGACGATGGGCAGGAAGCTGAACCAGAGCACGCGCGAGTTGGTGGACTCGTTCGTGTTGCGCATGGCGGCCTTGCGCTCGCGCATGTAGAGCATCTCGCGGTGAATCTCGTCCACCGTGTCCTCCATCTTGCGCAGTTCCTTCTCGACCACCATGAGGTGCTCGCGCTTACCCACGGTCCCGCCGGCTCGATGTCCAATACGGTGAAGCAAACACGCCGGTGAGCTGCTTAAAGACGGACGAGAGCGATGAGACGGACGAGCGAGACGTCGGTGCGGTCAGTTCCGACGTCGAGAGCGCGTGTGCAGTGCGCACTTAACGTCTGGCGCACCGACCCGTCCTGCTCGATGTCTGAGACGGTGAAGCCAGCACGCGATTGGTCTGCTTCAAGTTGGTGTAAGTTATGAAATATATTTATTCCGCGTCTGGTCCGACAATGCAATACTGAAAGCAAGTGAACAGATTAGATACTCGACACTTTGGACGGTCGCAAGCGCCAATAGAAGAGTAATGGACCGGTCGGAGGCAAGAGGGAGCGCGCTGGCGTCGCCCCACGCGGCGGAGGGTATTGCTGCCGGTGCCAGCAGTGACGACGTGCTCTCGGCGGACTACCGGGTGCGTTTCGCGCTCGAATCGGCTCGGTATTGACCCCGTCAGCGCCTGAACCGCGGGCGACTCGGATGTTAGGAGAGCGAGCGCGCCATCACGTCCGTGCAGGAGCTGCTGCAGAAGGACGCGGAGGACGAGAGCCTGCGGCGGTACAAGGACCAGCTGCTCGGGTCGGCGGCGCGCGGCGACCTCGGCGGTGCGGCCGCCGCCCTTGCAGGCCGGTGAATAACAGACCGACGAATGAGGCGAGGCGCTCACCCGACGCGCCTGTGTGTTGTGTGGGCAGACACTAGCGACGCGCGGCGCGTGGTGGTCGAGGAGTTCAAAGTGGCGTTCGAGGACGGGCGGCCCGACATCGTGTACAACCTGGACTCGCCGCTGGGCGTGGAGCACATGCGGTCGACGCCGTTCGTCATGGAGGAGGGCTCGCGCTACCGGTTCGCCATCTCGTTCCGCGTCAACCGGGAGATCGTGAGCGGCCTGCGCTTCCGCAACAAGGTCAAGAAGACGGTGCTGTCCACGAGCGACGAGATCGTGCTCGGCTCGTATGCGCCGCGCTCCGAGCCGTACGAGTTCGTCTTCCCGCACCGCGACTGGATCGACGCCCCCTCGGGGCTCTTCTACCGCGGCAAGTACATGGCGCAGTTCCAGTTCGTCGACGACGACAAGCACGAGCACCTCAAGGTCTTCTACAACTTCGGTGCGTCGCTCGAGCGGTGTATCGTCGACGTGCTCGCTGCTAACGCTTCGCTACGGTGTCATGCATGGCACATACCAGAGATCCAGCGACCGTAGTGGCCCAAGCCATTCACCAAGACACGGCACAACACCAAGCATCACATTGGCTTGGGCTTTGACATTTAGTTACTACTGAAGAATTATATAGCCTCACTCACCGACGCAGCGCCTCCATGCGGCACTTCTGGGCCGCGAGCATGAAGGGAATGTCGAGCGCTGCCGGGTCGCCGCGCGCGTTGAGCTCGTGCTCGGCCGGGCCGCCCATGTACGACGGCACGAGATCGAAGCGCATGTGCTTGGACAGCTCGGTCGCGCAGTCGCGCATGAACGCGACCTTGGAGCGCAGGCGGACGGGTAGGAACGGCCACAGCGCCGACGTCAAGTACTTGAGCAGCCGGTTGAGCGGACCCGCGTGCACCATGCCGATGCGGTCCGGGTAGTTGGCCACGCACGTGTCCAGCAGCGCGTGCATGAGCCGCAGGTCCACCATGGTCGTCGAGATCCTGGACGCGTCAGTGACGATCGTGAACGTCGTGCACCCCGGCGGCATGAGCTCGCGGCAGCACAGGTCGATCAGGAACACGTGCGCGCGCACCTCGGCGTCGCGGCTCGTGCCCATGTTGGCCCAGTTCTTCAGGTGCGCGCGCACCCACAGGATCGGCCGGTTCTGGAAGTCGTAGCCGTACCAGTACATGTTGCCCGACTTCAGTCGCGACGTGACCTCGGCGTCGACGGCCGCCAGCGTTAGAGTCTCCACCCGGTACGAGCGGCGCCAGTCCAGGATCTTGACCATCTTGGCCACCGCGTAGCGGAACGCGCGGTCCTTGACGCTCATGACGCTCAGCAGATACATGTCCGAGAAGACCTGCGTCTCGCCGATAGGCATGTTCGCAGACTGCGCGATCGCTTGGCGGAACGAGAGCACTTTAGCTTGGTCGACGCTGGACAACTCGTCTGCGTGGTGCGATTCGATGTCCTTCGGCACTAGCGAGAGTGCAGTGGCTGGCGCAGAGTCCATGGGGTCGGAACGGGACCCTCCAGGCTGCTTGGCGCTGCCCTTGTCGCCGCCCAACGCATCTGTCCGGCCCACATTGGCCGACTGACGCGTGCTCGGCTTCTCGCCCGCGCCGGACAGGAAGCCCGCAGTGACCACGCCACCAATCTGTTGCTCGCCCCGCGCATCACGGAAGTCGATCGCCACAGTCGCCGTGCCGTCGCGCACCACGAACATGAACAGCAGCGCGATGGACGCGCCGGCCTTGAGCGACGTCGTGAGTGCAGAAGATAGCCACGTGTCGATTACCATGAGCGCGCAGACTGCGCACAAGATGCGGAACAAGTTGTCGTGCCGGCTCTTCAGCACAACGAGGCGCTTCTCGAGCTCCGTGACCTCGTCTTGGCTCGAGTACGACTGCACCGGCGCCTTGTGCTCTGCGAGCGTGAGCTCCTGAGCTGGCCCTCTGACGTACTTTGCACGCTCGTCCATCGCGAAGGAGGCTCCTCTCGCGGCCTGAGAGTCCTTGCGCTGAATCTCTCCGTCTTGAAGCATCGCGTCGGCCAGCAGAACGGCAGTGGGGACGTTGAGCACGCCGCCTTGGAGCAGCACTTGCACGACTTCAGTCCCACTCAGTCCGTTGCCAGCGCGGTCGAGGTGCTGCTGCAGAGTCAAACAAGTCTCGTCCTCACTCCAGTGGAGACGCCGCCGTATCTTCTTGCCGCCGTTGTGTAGAAGCGGAGACAGTTCCTGCAGCGACACAAGCTGCGACGAGAGATCGTGATCAGCGATTAGCTGGGCCGCCACCTCTTGGCGCTCCACGCGGAAGATCTGGCTGCTAGAGTAGCTGCTAGCAGTACCATTCCTTCCGCAGTCGCACGCAATCAGCGGCTTGATCATCCCGACGGAGACAAGCGCCGCCGCCAAGTCCCTGGCGCCTCGCACGTCCGTTCCTAAACCGTCGAGGCGCTCCAGCAGCAGCGTCTCGACGTCTTCACCTCGCAGCAGCTGCCCCGCGACCGGAGCCAGCGCCTTCGCTGCCTTCTGGCGCAGTCGAAGCTCGTCTGCGCGACCGCTTCCGGCTGCTAATAGCGCTGTCGCGGAGCCGAGTCCTGGAGGCGAAGGCCGCCGCTTGGTCGCCGCTTGACCGACCGCGCTCGCGCTCTTGAGCGCGCTGGCGAACAGCTCGACCCACATCTGCCGTCGACCCTTGCTCGCAGTGTCCACGATCAGCTCGCGGCCCGAGCGCAGCTCGCGCAGGCGGACGGCGTGCGGGTGCGCCGAGGAGACCACGACGGCCTCGCAGCGCCAGCCGCCGTCCAGCGCCAGCTCCTCCGCGGCCGCCGCCCCCGCGGCGCGCAGCACCAGCGCGCGCCGCTCCAGCTGCGCCGCGCGCCGGCACCAGACGTAGCGCGGGTCGCGCACCAGCACCTCGCCCAGGTCCATGCTCCTCTGCCTGCCTTCTTCAGGAAGGAGCTGCTTGGGTGGCAATGGAGAAGTGAGTGACCGTTTGGCGCCGGAGGTTCTTGGATGCCAGCTGGAATTCGGCGTGAGACCGGCCGGTGGAGCGCTGCAATTGGGCGGAATATACAAATGGAGCGCTGTGATTCGCTGAAAGTCGCGTTCACCATCAATGTCCTACGTCCTTAGTCGAGTCGGTCTCGCGAAAAGGTAGATTACGATGGTTGAGGTGATTGCAAAAGCTAATCGTCTGGATTTTCTGAGGAACGAATGATGCTCACAGTTGCGGCGCATTTGGATCGCGAAAGAGATGGGGAGGTGCATCTCGGTCTTCAACGCGTTGCAGCTGCAGCTCGAGTGGTCCAGCAGGATGATGGCACGGTTGTCGGAACCCAACGGGTACAGTAGATGATGGCTGGGGCTGCAGCCACGTGCGGTCGACGGTCTCGCCAGCGATGGCCTCCGTCAGCACGTCGAGCAGAACCGATGCGTCCGAGACACAGCGAGGGTCTGACAAAGACCCGCCGCGCATCTGACTGGCATGTCCGAGTTGCGTTGACGCCAAAGTGGCGCCGTCCTGGCGAGCTGTGCTGTATAAGATTACATGGACTCCACTTCTATATAAAAATCAATACAACACACGTCGCAGACGTCTCGCGTCCTTTCACGCCTCACTGCTCGCTCTCTGCATATACAGGAAGCGGTCAGTAGCGGCCGCTCGGGATGGAGTCACTGACGCCGGAGCAGCAAGCGCTCTTCGCGAGCGGCGGCCAGCTGAGCGACTACGACGTGCTCAAGCCGATCGGCAAGGGCAAGTTCTCGGTCGTGTTCAAGGCGACGCGGCGGCGGGACGCGCAGTCCGTGGCGCTCAAGAAGATCGCCATCTTCGACCTCATGGACGCGCGCGCGCGGGAGAAGACCCTCAAGGAGGTGCGCCTCGTGCAGTCCGTGAGCCACCCGAACATCGTGCAGTACTTGGACGCGTTCATCGAGGGCAAGGAGCTGTACATCGCGTTCGAGTGGGCCGAGGCTGGCGACCTGAAGCGGCAGATCCGCAAGGCCAACGAGAAGAGTCTGCGCTTCGAGGAGCGGACCATCTGGCGCTACTTCTCGCAGCTCTGCGCCGCCATCCTGCACCTCCACCGCGCCCGCATCATGCACCGCGACCTCAAGCCGGCCAACATTTTCCTGACGCTGCAGGGGGTTGTCAAGGTTGGCGACCTCGGCCTCGGCCGCCACCTGAGTGAGAACACGCTCGAGGCGCGCTCCAAGGTCGGCACGCCGCTCTACATGTCGCCCGAGGTGCTGCGAGGCGAGCCGTACGACTGGAAGAGCGACGTTTGGTCGCTCGGGTGCATCCTGTACGAGCTCGCGATGCTGCGGTCGCCCTTCAAGTCCGAGGGGCTGAACCTGTACGGACTCTTCCAGAAGATCAACAAGGGCGAGTACGAGGAGGTGCCGCCGCTGTACAGCGACCACCTGCGTAGACTCGTCACGCGCATGATATCGCTGACGGCAGCCGACCGACCAACGATGGAGGAGGTCTGGGCATGGAGCGAGCAGCGACCGACCAGCGCCGCGCTGCAGCGGAGGACGCCCACGCAGTCGACGACAGCCGCCGTAGAGCAAGAGCGAGCTTCGCAACAGAGCGAGAGCGGCAGTCGGCGGTCGAGACAACAGACTAGACAGTCGGCTGCCGTCGAGGATCCCTCGAATGCTTCGAGGCCTCCATCAGCTTCATCATCCGAGAAGCAGCAAGACAGCGAGTCCCCGTCGCGTCCCCCGTCGTCCTCGTCCGACAGTCGAGCAAGCGCAAAGGATAGCTCGAGTGCGGGGACTACAAGCCTAGAGGAGAGCAAGCTGAAGAGCGCCGAGAGACACATGGAGCTGCTCTTCGACCGCTTGTGCTTACTCCAGTACGAGCAGGTGCTCGGGAAGCCAATCTCCAAGAAGCACTTCCTCGGCCCCTCGCGCTCGCTGCCCGGCAACAACTGTGCTGGAGCGACTCGCTTCGACGATTTCGTGAGCATTGGCTGGTGGCTGCTGAGCAGGCTAGGGCACAGTCCCGATACCAACGACAGCCGAGGTATTGCGCCGATAGTAACGTGCCAACGCATGCTGATCGCGGCCGAGCGCGCTGGTGTACCGGAGGCAGCAGCGATCAGTGCACCGACGCTGGCCGATGGAGTCGGAGGCGACGTCTGTGAGTTCCTGGGTTTGGTCTGCGAGCGCGTTCTGCGCGCGGAGGGTCGGTACAGCGCTAGAGTCTCATACCCGGTCGAGCACATCGAGGTTGCGGAGGAGGACGACGCGCTCGAGGTCGCGGACGACGAGAGCACAGGCCCGAACGACGCGTCGGGCGACTCGGAGACGGTGTCGTCGCCCCTTGTACACTCTAGTTTGTTCGGTGAGTGGTTGATTGCGAGGCACGACGGGCTCGCAGCGAGGGATGCGGACGCTGGGAGCGACCGCGAGATGATCCACGCACGCGTCGACCCAGCGATGTGGCAGCAGGAGATGCAGCGAATGGTGCCGAAGCTGCGCCAAGTGCTGGCCGAGAGGCTGGGAACTTGTAGCACGCAGTCGCACTGGGAGGCTCGAACGGCGACCATCCGGCACCTTTGCCAGGCAATAGACGCGTGCGACGGGCCGAAGCAGCTCGCCTCGCAGCTCGAGAGCCAGGTAACAACAGAGCTGCTATGGCGCCAGCCTCTTCAACTGTCGAAGTGCTCACTGCTGCTTCGTTGCGACGTGTTTAGCGCGGTCCTAAGGAGGTGGCGCGGTTGGAGCAGCTCGAGAAGCTGGTCAACGACCGGTACGTGAGGGTTCGTCGGCACTTCCACGAGCGTTTCCAGCTGCTGGGTGCAGCCCAGAGCTCCGCCCTCGCCACGCAGGTAGGCTCTTTTCTGGGTCTGTCTGTTTGTCGTATCGTCTCGAGTTGGGCTGACCTGGTGTCCATGACAGTCGCGGGTGGCGCAGGCGTCGGTGACGCTCCGCGAGCTCCAGGAAGCCGCGGCAGCCAGTGCAGCGGCTCTGAAGGAGCGAAGCGAGCGCCTGGGCGACCGCAGCGAACTGGCAGCGCTCCAGCGACAGCTCCGGCGCGTCGAGAGCGAGTCGCGCGGCCTGGCGGAGCAGTTGGCCGTGCTGCACGATCTGCACTGGCGCAAGTTTTGACCCGCTCGGGAATTTCTACCAATCCGAATATTTAAAACAGTATTTCGACCAATAAGCGTCAGACAATCGCGTGTGGCTACAGATCGCGGTGTGCATGTACCCTTCTTCCATCGGCGGATCCTCCGCTTGAGGAGGACGCCCATGGCGGCGGCGGGCGATTACGAGGACGAGGAAGACGCGCTGGGCCTAGCGCTGCTGGAGGAGGAGCCGTTCCTGACGTTCGAGCGCGTGGACTGGGACTGCGCGGCGGGCGTCGCCAGCTTCCAGTTCCACTACTGCGGCGGCCGGCGGTTCCGAGCGACCATGAGGCTCGCGTTCCCGTCTGTAGATGTCGGCGGCGCAGACGCTGCTGCCGCGCTTGGGAGCGACCGCGCGGGCGTCCACAACGCGCTCGTGCACATAGGGCTGTGTATCCTACCCTGGTACTGGATGGGCTTCAACTGCCGGCACATCCGCGTCGAGGCGGCCTACCTGCGTCCCGAGCAGGTGCAGTTCTGGGAGGAGTTCTACCAGGACGTGCTGAGCGAGTTCCTCTACCTGCACGGCATCGACCGCGACCGGCTGAAGCTACACGTCCGTCGACCGGCCGCCGAGGCGCTCCCCGTCGTGCGCGACCGAGGGCTCGGCCAAGCCCCCAAGGTGCTCATCCCGCTGTAAGTGCGGAGTGGTGAGCCGTCCGTCCCAGCAGCAGATCGCTAACGTTAACGCTCGTGTGGCTGCAACAGCGGCGGCGGCAAGGACTCGCTCGTGGTCTACCAGCTGATCGAGCGGACGCAGACGCCGTGCGCGTGGCTGCACGTGGGCGACCGGCCGCTCGAGTTCCAGCGCAGCTGGCGACTGCGGCAGATCACACAGATGACCGCTGGCCGCACACTCTTTGGCACGCCGTTCCTCGTGGAGCACGCCATGAGCGACCCCGCGTGGGAGGAGCAGGTCGCCGGCAACAGGTACGAGCCGTGCGGCCACCCGTGGGCGGCGCTGGTCGCGTTCGACAGCGTGCTGGCGGCGCTCGCCGGCGGGTTCTCGCACGTCGCCGTCGGGAACGAGCGCAGCGCCAACTACGGCAACAACGTCGTGCACGAGGGCCGCGTGGTGAACCACCAGTACGACAAGAGCTTCCACTTCGAGCGGCGGGTGCACGAGTACATCCGCGCCTTCCTCGTCCAAGACCTGCACTACTTCTCGGCGCTGCAGCACCTGTGGGAGGTGCAGATCGCGCGCACCTTCGTCCGCCGCTCGCTGCAGGACGGCAGCAGCAGCAACTTCTTGCGCGTGTTCCTCAGCTGCAACGAGGCCGTCGACGGCGACAAGTGGTGCTGCGCGTGCGCCAAGTGCGCGTTCGTCTTCCTGCTGCTCAGCGCGTGGTGCTCGCCGGACGAGATGGAGGCCGTCTTCGGCGAAAACCTGCTCGACAAGCCGAGCCTGTTCCCGGACTTGCGCGCGCTGCTGGCCAGCGACTCGGGCGTCAAGCCGATGGAGTGCGTGGGCACCGCGTCCGAGGCGCTGCTCTCGCTGCACCTGGCGGCCCCGCGGTTCGCCGACTCAGCCTTCGTGGCGTCTCTGAGCCCGCACGTGGTCGCGCAGGGCGGAGAGCTGCGCTCGCTGCTGGACGACTACAACCCCGAGCACCTCGTGCCCGAGTTCCTACTCGCGACGCTGCGAGAGCCGATCGCCGACTTTGCCTGACGCTGTCGGAGCGGGGTTACAATGCTCAAAAACGCGTCTTCTTCTTCTTCTTCTTCTTCTTCTTCTTCTTCTCCTGCTTCGGAGTGATACAATCTACAACTGCTTCGCGCCGCGGTCACTGCGCCGGGCTCCTTAGTGCGTGAGCGGCTTGAGGAACTGCGCAACATCGTCGTCGCCGAGCGCGACGGCCATCGAGTGCGCCGTCTCGCCGTCCTCGTCCTTGACGTCCGGGTCGACGCCCTTGGCGACCAGCATCTGCACCAGCTCGAGGTTGGAGCAGCCAAAGAGACACGTCTGGCCGCTCGCGTTGAGCGCGTTCAGCTCGATCTTGTCGCATACCACAAGCCGCTCGACCACGTCCTGCATCTCGAACATGACGGCCACGTGCAGCGCACGGTCGCCCGAGGACGGGACGGCGAAGTTGACGTCCACGCCGGCCGCGAGCATCTCCTCGATCACGTCCAGGTGGCCGAAGCGGCACGCCTGGAAGAAGGCGCAATCGTCGTCCTCCCCTCCCTCCTCCTCCTCCTCCTCCTCGTCGGGGCTGGCGTCCGCGCCGAGCAGCGGCTTGTGCGTCTTGACAACCTGCGTGGCCGACGCGGCCGCACCCTTCTGGAGCAGCGCCAGCGCGATGCTCGTGTGCTCCGACTCAACCGCGAGGTACAGCGGGTTGGTCGCATCGCTGGAGCGTCCCGCGGCGTTCACGTCGGCGCCGCCGGCGACCAGCACGTCCACGAGCTCGCGCAGCCCCGAGTTGGCCGCCTGCATGAGCAGCGTCCAGCCGTGCTTGTCCACGACGCTGTCCGGGTTGTCGATGGCCAGCGCCTCGAGCAGCGCGCCGGCGATGGCGCCGAAGCCCTCCATGAGCACCTCGGCCTCGGCCTCCATCTCCGCCAGGTCCTTCTCGACGCTCGAGACGTCGGCGCTGCCGGCCTCGGCCTCTCCGTCCTCCTCCTCGGCCTCCAGCACGTGCACGAACGCCTCGTACTCCTGCTGCCACGTGTGGAACCACTCCATGAGGTACACGAGCGGCGCCTCCGCCGCCGCGCCGTCGGCCACCAGCGCGTGCTGCTTGAGCGTCGACAGGTACTGGTCCGCGTCGCCCGCGATCACGCAGCGACGCACCGCGTCCAGGTGGTCCGCCTCGGCGGTGGCGTTGGCGTTATCGCCCAGCGTCAGCGTCTCCAGCGACAGCTCGTCCCCGCCCGCCATGGTCCCAGAGACAGCTCGGAGAGAGCTCGGAGAGAGCTCGGAGAGAGCTCGAAGAGAGCTAGGAGCGGAGCGCGCCGGAGGGAGAAAGAGGGGAAGTGGAGTGGCCGCCGCGGCCGCGAGCAGCTTCGCAGGTTCGCCCCGGCCAGCCACCACCACTTCCGGTCGACTAATTTTTAGGAGAGGAGACGCTCGCGAGAGTTATCAACTTTAACCGAGAGGAACAGTGCTGTTTCAAGTACGATAACCACTCGTCAAAGTACAGTTCCGAGCCTTTCTTCATCTTGACCGAACGCCGAAATCAACCTTGCCGAGAGGGTACGCAACTTGACCGGGACCCTTGCGGCGGCGGCGACCGACATCGCGAACAGCTCCTTTCCTCGGCCCGGTCTCTCGCCTCCCCTCCGCCTCCCGACTCCCGACGCGCGCCCGCGGCGGCGGTCCATGGCCAGAGCGCGTCCCGAGCGGCAGACATGAGCGCGAGTCCCCCGCCGCCTTCGCCCGCGGCCGAGGCGCTCGCCCGGGCGGCCGGGCGGGTCGTGGCGCGGCCCGGAGAGGTCAGCGCCGGCGCGCTGCGCGTCCGAGGTGCGTGCGTCGCTTGTTCCCGGACGCTAACCCGCTAACCCGCTGACTCGCGCGCGCCGCTCCCCCTTACTGTACCAGTGCTGCAGATCACGGACCTGCCGGCCGAGAACCCGGCGGCGGACAGCGCCGGCGCGTCCTGGCTGCGCTACCCCGGCCGGCGGCAGTCGAGCGGCCGGCCAAGAGGCGACTCGGCCGTGCCCGGGATGGCCTGCATCCTGCTCAAGACGGCGGCGGCCAGCGTGGTGCTGGCGACCGAGACGCGGCCCTGGGCCAGCGCCATCGCGTGGAACGAGGTGCGGCGCTCGACGTGCGCGCGGACGCTTGGATCTCCCACCGACTTGACTGACCTCGCGCCAGGAGTTCTTGCTCGAGCGCGTGGACTCGACCGACGAGCTGCGGCTCTTCTGCGTGGACCGCGCCAAGAACGAGCCCCACTTCGCGCTGCCGCTGCGCGACGACGCCGCGGCGGCTTGTCCAGGGTTCCTCGGCAAAGGTACGCGCGCGCAGGACTGCTGGCTCCTGCTATCGACTCACAGCTGACGCGGCGCTCGTGGACGTTGTACCAGTGTGTATCCCGCTGTCCCGCCTGCCAGAGGGAGAAGAGATTGAGCAGTGGTACCCGCTGGTGCCCAAGAACTCGTACATCTCGCTCCGCACGGCGTTGCGGGTATCGCTGTGCTTCATCCCGGCAGGGAAGGAGCGGCTCGGCGGCTCGCGCGACGCGCGGCTGCTGTCGCCGCCCAGCGAAGTATCGTCGTCGCCGTCGCCGGTCGCCAAGCATCTCTCGATCCAGATCCCGTTCTCTCCGGCCCAGCCGCCGCCGCCGCCGTCGCTGTCTCGTCGACAACAGCGAGAGATTGAGCTCCAGACAGGGGTCCTAGACTACGTGATCGTCGTGGGCGGCGGGAATCCCAGCAGCGTTGGCGACAGTGTGCATGAGAGCGCACTGCGGTTTCGGTATCCTGTTACAGATCGACCGCAGTTCCCACTGCCGACCAAGATCGAGTGGTTTTGCTTCCCGGGCGGACCCGAAGTGATCGAGCAGCCCAGTCGCCCCCGGCCTCGCACCTTCTCGTTCGTATTGGTCGGGGGCGCCGACGGGTTGTCTCGGTGCTACGTTGTTTGCTTGGTGGTGTACCACCGGGCCAGTTCCGAGCAGGCGACGACGTGGGTGGGGACGTGCTTGGCGTTTCTGACGCGTCTCCCGCTGATCGAAGAGCTCACTGCATGTCTGCTGGGAGTGGCCCACTCGTGGCTTGCTGGGGCGGTCGATCGACGCGACACTGACGGAAGGATACCTCCCAAGACGGCTGCTGCCGAGAAGCACATTGCCACGCTGTGCCACCATGTTCTCGTCCCGATCCGCGGACTCTTCGGCGTTGCGTTCCCTATTGACAAACTGCGCGTGGAACTCGTGCTGCCGTCCACTGTGTCGCTGTATTCCTCGATGCTGTCGAGTGGAAGTGGCGGCGCTGCGCGATCCGGCAATCGCACGCAACCAACGCAGCGAGGATCGCTATACGGACGGACAGCGCCTGCGACCGCAACAGGAGCTGCCGTGGAGAGTGGATCTGCAGCTCCAAGTGGGGGAGGCGGGTCGCCAACGCGCTCGCCGTCGACGCACTTCATCAACATCCAGTACGGGCTGCAGCCACTCGTGTACTCGCTGGCGCCCGTGTTTGAGCTGCTGGACGTGAAGACCATCATCCACCTCGTTGCGCTGCTCCTGTGCGAGTACCGCGTGGTGATCCACTCGACGCAGCTCTCGCTGCTCACGCCGGTCGCTGAGGGTCTCTGCGCGCTTATCTACCCTTTTCGGTGGCAGCATCCGTACGTTCCGATCTTGCCGCGCGTGCTGTCCGAGTACCTTCAAGCGCCGCTTCCATACATTTTGGGTGTCCACTCGAGTTGGCTGCCGAGCTTGCTGGAGCTTGGGCGTCCGGAACACCTCGTACTCGTCGATATCGACCGAGGCAGCATCCATGTGCAGGAGCCGTTGGGTCCAATGCTGCCTTACAGGTTCGCAAGGGGACTGCACCGCCGTGTGACTGCACTTCTGCGCCCGTACCTGTCTCAACGCCCTGACAGTGCGGCAGTTGCTGCTCGCATAGCTCGCGAAGGTGGTGGCGATGCAGGTGAATCGTGGAGTCAAAGCGTCGAGAAGCAAATTCGGCTCGAGTTTGTGTGCTTCCTCTCGGCGATCCTCATGGGCTACCGCGAGTGCCTGTTCTTCGTCAACCAGAAGCTGCCGGTGTTCAACAAGCGGCGGTTCTTCGCCAACTGTGCCCCCGACAGCGACGTGACCCCGTTCGTGACGAAGCTGTTCTGCACGCAGGCGTTCCAGGCGTTCCTCGAGAACCACAGCTCGAGCGAGCTGAGTGTGTTCCACTCGGTATATCTGCGGTTCTGCCGAGCAAACGAGGTCGAGTGGCCCGACGCCATGCCGTCCATCGCGTTCGCGACCTCGACACCGACCAAGAGGCGGCCGAAACCTGGGGGAGGAGTCGGCAGCAGCCCGGCAATGTTTGGCACACCTATTTATGAAGCCGTGAAAGCTCAAGACCCGGGTACTTCGGATCGTGCGGATGAAGATGGCGATGGTGCTGGCTCCTGCCAGTCCGGCGACGACTCCGAGACGGTCCTATCCCTTGGGTGCAAGATCGACGCACTGCTAACCAAGGCTGAAGTGTTTGCCGTCGGAGACGCTATGTTTGCTCTCGACGTGGACCAAATTAACGAGGTCGGAGCCAGCAGAGACCTGACAGGGGCTGCCGAGAGCGGAAACAGTGGCGGCGATGGAGGTCGACCTCTCGACTACTGCCAGATTGCTCGCCAACTCGGTGTTGATCCGCGCGTGTTCGAAGAAAACGCGCACGCAATCAAAGATCCTCACTACGCTAACCAAAACCACTGCGCACTGGAAGACGGGGCCAACTCGAGCGGTGTCGTGGCCCCCGGTCGGCTGCTGTCGAATGAGGAGGAGCACGTCGAGCAGATTCTGCACAGGTGTCTGACGTCGGTGTTCGCATCGGACGACGCGCTCAGTACGGAGGAGATTCGGGTGAGTGCGCGTTCCCCTGTTATCCATGATTCGTTCTCATTCTG
Source organism: Phytopythium oedochilum (assembly GCA_023338025.1). NCBI lineage: Eukaryota > Oomycota > Peronosporomycetes > Pythiales > Pythiaceae > Phytopythium > Phytopythium oedochilum. Next base: position 32,275 of record JAADXX010000109.1, on the reverse strand, counting down.
ACGACTCTCCGACCCGTGCTATGCCTAGTCGTGCGAGCTGCGGTTCAAGAGCGCGTACGCTCGCGAGCTGCTGGTGCTGATTCTCATGCAGCCAAGTCACCAGTACGTGGAGAGCGGCGGCGGCACGGGTGGCGGGTCAACGTGGTATAACCCGAAAGGTTCAGGGAGCTGCATTGGCGAATCCGGCTTCCGCCTCCTTTCTCGCTTGGCGTCGGCCATGATGACCCAATGCGCGGCACATGAGGACTTTACCAACGCGCGAGGCATGCTCCAAGTCGCGTCCCAGTACTACCACTACGTCGAGGACAAGCACTCCGGCATTGGCTTTGGTAAGTGTCGTCTATCCATGCGGATGCATGGGCCTTGGCATAAGCTCGATCGCTAACCCTGGCTTCGCTCTCTGTGGTCACAACCAGCCAAGAAAGAGTACTTGGTAGCACCTCTGCGTGTGCTTCCGATCTGCCGGTCGTTGGATATGTGGCAGCACGCGTTCAGCCGCGAGATCGACTGGGCAATCCAGGCCGACCCATCGGCAGGAGGCAGCGACGACAAGTCGTCCAGTAGCGCCGTCGGGGACGAACTCTTCTTCTCCGTGATCGGCAGCATGGTCTACGACATGCTCAGCTTCGAGGTGCCGCTTCCCAAGGTGCACACGTTTGTCTCAGTCATGTGCGCAACGTACCAGAAGGAGAAGGACCTGCTCGACACGCTCAAGCAGCTCGTGGAGAACGTCTATCGCGCGCTCGACATGTCCAAGGACATTAAGCCATCGCCGCCAAAGAACGCGACCGCCGCTCGACAGCCGTTCGCGTCGACAGCGACAGCAGTGCCAGGCAAGTTCCAACCGACTGCGGCGCCGCTGTCGCCAATGAGTGGCCCGAACGGAGCCCCATTCAACGAGAGCCCCGTGTTATCCCGCCAGTACGACCTGGACACGGTCATCCGGCGAAAGATGTCGGTCAACAACGAGCAGCAGCGTGGGAATGGCCATCGCCAGTACTCTACGAGATTGGCAGCCGATCGGAACGGCAGCGATGCCCCTGCACCAGCCGGTACACCCCCGCCGCTACGACAGCAGCGCTATCCAAGCAGCGCGCACAGCTCGAGCACAACCGGGGTCGGGGTCCCCTTCTCGATGCTTTCGAGCCATGGCGCGCCGATTCTGGCCATGTCAATTGAGGAATCACGTGTCGCGTGCGCGTTGGGGGATGCGAGCATCGCCATCACCGATTCCGGCCGCCCTGACCGCGTTGCCAAGCTCGAGGGCCACACGGACGCGGTCGTTGCGGCTCAGCTGCGCGGGCACACGCTGCTCTCAGGCGCGCGCGATGGCACGCTGCGCTCGTGGGACCTGCGCGCGACGGCGAAAAAGCGCCACTTGTTCTCGTTCTTCTCCTCGTCATCGTCGACGACGTCGTTGATCAGCTCGGCGGCGAGCAACGAATGGGCGAATGGCGACGGTGACGGTGACGCATCGTCAGCCGAGGTTGACGGCGCGGCCGTGTCGAAGCGCAGCCTGGTCCTGCGAGGTCACTCGGGCGGCGTCACGTGCCTGGAGATTGGGCGGCAGCTTGCGACCGACCGCGCGCTGGTCGCCTCGGGCTCGGACGACGGCACTGTCCGGCTGTGGGAGTCTACTCGCGACGCTAGCGTCGGTCTGCTGGCGCGCAACGAGGGCAGTAAGGCCGGCGGCGTGAGCTGTCTGCGGTTCCTGCCACTGATCGACAACCTGGCCAGCGGGTACCGCTCCAACCTGGTCAAGATCTGGGACCTCTCGCGCACGGAGCTCAAGCTGACGCTGCGTGGGCATCGCGGCGCGCTGCGGGATATCCAGATCACCGGGGACCGGCTCGTGACGGCGGCCAACGACCGCGTGGTCAAGGTGTGGGACGCGTCGTTCCGCTCGGGCGGGAGCAAGCCCAGCCACGCGCTCCGCGAGCACGGCGGTCCGGTCTTGTGCGTGGCGCTCGGCGGCCCCGCCGACCCGAGCATTTGCACTGGCGCGGCCGACGGGGTCGTGCGCGTGTGGGACTTGCGGTACGTGCAGAAGGGTCCGCGGCTGAGTCTGCGCGCGCACGCGGCCGTGACGTGTCTGCAGCGCGACTTCACGCGACTCGTGTCGGCCGGCGAGGACGGCGGCGTGCGCGTGTGGGACCTTCACTCTGGCGCGTGCGCGACGGAGCTGCGCGCGGCCCACAACGCGGGCGTGACGAGCCTCGCGCTGCGCGACGCGCTCGTGTTCTCGAGCTCCTGGGACGGCTCGCTGCGCGTCTGGGACGTGCAGCAGGGCGGTTGAAGCCGTCTTCAACTTGAAGCTGCGAGCGGTGCTATTTAAGTCCAATCTGGGTGGTCCACATAAACGAACCGCTCGCTTCGGTCCGGTTCGACGAACCGTCGAGCCAGCAACGGTCAGCTCTCTTGAAAAATGTATACTACTCGAGCGAGTGGGAAAGGGAAACCCCCGTCGCTGCAAAACCTCGTCTTTACCGAGGTTTTTCGTCTTTTCTCCCCCCTCGCCAAGGACCCGACACCCAGCACTTCGGCAGGCATTCAAGAACCAGCAAGCCAGCAGCGACCGACCGGCCGCGACCGAGCGCCTGCGCGTCTTCCCCCCGGGTCTCCTGCGCGTCCCCCTCGGCCCTGCAGCAGCCTGCGGACCTCTGCGCATCGAAGCGCGCCTCTGTATCGGCGGCGTCGGCTTCCTGCGCGCGCGTCCTGTGTCTATCGCCGACTTCCCTGTTCCTTTCCCTCCGGCCGCTGAATCACGCCGAGCGTCCGCTGTCTTGCGTGCCGTGTCCGCCTGATAACTCGCGAGGAAAGAGTCGATTGAAAAGGGGGCGCCCGAGGCCGAAAGAGCGAAAGGCCCGTCCGCAAAGTGGCTTGTCCGTCCGCCCGTCAGAGCGGACCCCTGCGCGAGCCGACCGCCCTGTTGCCTTCTCCGCTCTGGAGTGTGGAGGGCTTGGTAGTCACCCGCGCTCGCCTTGTTGCGGCCCGAACGCTCGAGCCGACACCGACAGGTATTGCTCCTTTCACATGCGTATCCAAAGCGAAAAGCTGTCGTAGTCAGTTGTTCCCCCCCGGTCGATTGATGGGCTCGGCAGTCCGGTGACTCGGCCCCAGCTCAGTCCGAAGTGGCGGACGCTGTGGGGCCAGGAAGGTCGACCAGGGAAGGTCTAGAGGGAGATCTGGGGGGCCAACGGGAGCTCGACGATCGATGCGATCACGATAGCGAAGAAGGCGGAGAGCTAACAGTGTCCCCGCTGCCTGTGATGCAACCCAACAGATACCGCTCCAAGGCGGATGATGAACCCCAATATGCAAGCCGGCGCGATGCTGGGCCAGCGCCAGCAGCCGCCGCCGCCGCCGCAGTTCCAGATGCAGCACGTGCCGCACCAGGCCGCGGCGCTCATGAACCCCATGTCGGTCGCCATGGCCATGGGCCAGCCGGCGCAGGCGTCCGTGGCGGCGCCGAACGGCTTTGGGCTGCACCAGCACGAACCCACAGCGTCGCAGCTCCCGGCTGCTCAAGTCGACACTGCAAGCACCGAGCAGCGCATTGAACCCGTGAACGTGGACTCGAAGACTTCTGCTGAGGTGCGTGCGATGTTGTTGGCGCTGTAAGTGAGTCTGTTCGCCCCTGACCACTGTGATGGATGTGGTGATAAACGACCAGGTTCGCCACGTCATGAAGTCGCTGAGGTGCATTGGCGCCGACAAGAGCCCGGAGGACGAACCTGTGACGCCCTCGGCCGTCGAGACGGCGCTGATGGGGCTCGTGGACCCGAGCACGCTGGCGCTCGTGTCGCCCGCCAAGGTCAAGCGGTTTGTGAACGTGCTGCACGGCGCCAAGTCGGAGCCGGAGCAGGCGCTGGTGCTCGTGATCCTCCGCGCGACCGCCACGTCGAGCGACGCCAAGCTGGCGCAGAGCTGCGCCAGCGCGTTCGAGCTCAGCGGTGGCCTCAAGGCGGCCAAGCAATGGCTCGAGGCGGCAGTCACGTGGAACTATAGCGATTTGCTGGTTCTGCTGTTAGAAGTGCTCAAGAGGATACCGTTGCAATTAACTAGTATTACGGAAGCCCGTATCAATGAGCCCATCGTCAAGTTGCGCAAGGGCGCGCGCGAGGAGCGGGTCAAGCGCGCAGCGCAGGAGCTGCTCAAGTACTGGCGGGCCAAATTCACCGAGAAGGAGAAGCCCGCGCCGACGACCGCGACGACCGCGACGACCTCGGCCTCGGCCTCGCCAGCCGCGCCGGCGTCCGTGTCCGCTTCCAGCACCAGCACCAGCACCACCGGCAATGGCAATGGCGTCGCGACGACCAAGGCCGGCAGTCCACGAGCATCGGCGGCGTCAGCTTCGGCTTCTGCTGGTGGCTCCTCCTCCTCGTCATCGGCGGCGACCACGGCGACGACCGCGTCCTCGTCTCCGCCGAAGGTCAGCAAGTTGGTGGGCAAGCTGGTCAAGCGGCGGCCGATCAAGCGGCTCGAGCGGCTCCCGTTCGGCGGCGGCAGCGCCGTGTCCAAGTCGAGCAGCGGCAGCGAGCTGATCGGGAACCTGATGCAGCGCAAGGCGAAGGAGGCAGCGGCGGCCGCGTCCGAGAGCTCGTCCCCCCGCGACGCGGACAGCGGCGACGCGAGCGCCGCGGCCGCGGCCGAGGAGACGAAGGAGGGCGGCGGCGCGGCGAGCGACGTGCCGATGGAGCTGCCGACGATCCAGAGTTTCAAGGCGGCCGTGTCGGTACCCACAGCCGCCAAGTCGTCCAAGCGCATCCGCTGGGCGGACGACAGCGGCCAGGAGCTCGTCAAGGTCAAGCTGATCGAGTCGTGGCGCGACTTGGTCGCGCTGTCGCCGCCGGACGAGCACTCGTTCCGCGACGCCAAGCTGCGCGAGCACGCGGACGAGCGCAACGCCATCAAGGCGCACAAGGACCCGGCGCGCACGGCGTTCGCGCTGGCGCTGGCGCACGGCTGGCGCGCGCCGGCGTTCGTGCAGCTGCCGGAGGCGCTGGCCGCGCGGCGGCGGCGGCCGCTGCAGACGGACGAGATGCACGCGCAGGCGAGCCGCACGCGGCGCGAGATGGAGTACCTGGTGCTGGACGGCGAGGTGCCGCCCGCGACCCCGAAGGAGTGGGTGCGTGCGCCGAACGACGGCGTCCGCGGCGCGCCGTTCGAGATCCCGCTGTCGGACGTGGCGGACGCGCCGCCCATGGCCGCTGCAGGCCCGGGCCCCGACATGTCGGTGGGCCCGCCGTCGCTAGCGCCCGGCGGGTTCGACGCGTACGAGTCGGAGGACGACCGCGCGCTGCGCGAGGCGCTCGGGCCGCTGAGCAAGGCGACGCTCTCGGCGCTGCTGGAGACGGAGGCGGCGCTGCCACAGGTCTTCGACGAGGCGCAGCGTAACGGGAACCGCATCCCGGACGCGCGCGTGCTCGAGATCGTCGACTTCCACCGCCGCGCGCGCCTGGGCTTCGGCGGCGGACCGCCCGGCAGCAAGTACGGCGGCCACCGCGAGCCGCCCAGCATGTATAGTAGTAGGTTCGGCGGCTACGACGGGCCGCCGCCGCCCATGAACCCGGGTGCGCCCTTCGGCGCCGGCGGCGGCTTTGGCAAGAAGCGCAAGGCGCCGGCCGGCGCGTTCGGCGAGGCGCCGCCGCCGCCCAAGCGCACGTCCAAGCGGCCGTGCCTTTTCTTCAACACGGCCCGCGGCTGCAAGAACGGAGCGGCCTGCGCCTTCCTGCACGAGCCGCCGAGCGGGACGACGCCTGGGCATGTTGGGCCGCCGGGTCTCGGCCGCTACGGCCAGCCGCCGGCGCACGACATGGGCGGCCGCGGCGGCCACATGGCGTTCCGCGGCGGCCGGTGAGATGGCGTGGACTCGAGGCGTGCCTAATATGGGGACAGGACCCGCGGTAGCAGTAGTAGTACCCACATAGTCTCTTCAAGTATAATACCGCTTCTCTCGGTCTGACTCGCATGTGTCCGCCTCCTTCATGTCAATGGCGAAGATCGATGCCGCTTGCTTCAGCTGCGAGCGACAGTCCTCGACTCGGTCGGACGCTATCAGTCTCTTCACCTATCTATAGTCAAGCCTCGCGACGACTGGCAGCGTCTCTCGGTCTTCACAGCACGACGGACGCGGTGCGCAGTGCGCCAAGACCCGTCATGGGCCAGACCCAGAGCGCGACGCCGCAGGACGCGCTGCGTTTCCGCGAGATGGTGCGCCTTGAAGTCGACGCGCTTCCGCGACTGCAACGCTAACGAGACCTCGACAGGCACTGGCCGTCTACAGAGGGGACGTCGAAGCGCTCCGCCTCGCGTTTCGATGGGACCTGCGCGCGCTTCAGGTCCGTGCAATATCCAGCCATACGAAGGTCACGTTCAGTGTCCATGAGCTCACGCACAGCGACGACGATGGCAGATCTCGCGCGCGACGTATCTGGACATTTGCACGCAGGAGTTCGCTATGATGGACGCGGAGACGGACTCGCTAGAGCGCGAGCAGCGCCGCTTGGCGCTCGAGGACGAGAAGATGGAGTTCTTCGCCGCCGTGGAGCACGGGAGGCTCGTTCTGGGCGACACGCTGCTGCACATCGCCGCACGGCTCGGACACATCCCGGTGCTCGACTTCCTCTTGCTCTCCGACTACCCCGTTCGACCGCTTTCCACCGCCGCGAGCTCCGCCGGCTCGCGGGCGTCGACTCCTGCCACGCCAGCTACTCCCAGTATGGCCGCTCCTGCTCCGCTGCCGCTGTTCGTGCCCAACTTCTGCGGCGAGCTGCCACAAGACGTGGTTGCGAAAGCGCTGCCGTCGATGAGCATCGACAGAGTCAGTGACCCTCGCACTGAAGAAGACGTCGACTGTGATGCAGTAGCAGTAGCAGCGGCGCTCCAGCTCTCGCTTGCTAGCGCGACGGACGTCCACGCCGTGTTTGGCGCCGCGTACCGCGACGAGCCCAAGGTTCAGCGCCTCGTGAGGTCCCTGCGACGCCTGTGGCCTCGATGGATGTTCGAGGGCCAGCAAGAAGCGGCGCTGCTGGTTCGCGTGCTGTTCGACGTGCGCTCGTCCGACGCGGCCTTCGCGGGGCTCGTGCGCGTCGCTCTCTTGTCTGCCGAGCGCTTCCGCGTGGCGCTCGCTCTTGAAGGCGTTCGGTTCGCGACTGCTCTCTTGAGAGGCGTTCGAGCGGCGGACGGTGCGGCCAAGCCAACAATCACCGACCACGAAGCACGAGCCGAGGCCGAGCGCGTCCTGCAGCACGAGCTCTCGCGCGAAGACAAGCTCCAGCTACTCGACGAGTGGTTTGCTCGGTGGTTCCCTTCTAACACACCCTCGGCTTGCACCGCCACCGACCACCAAGGACGAAGCAGCAGCAGTACGAGCGCAGTCGCCAGCTCTCGAGCAACCGACAAATACATCGCCTTCTTTGACGCGTCCGCGCCAGTGTGGCTGCAACTGACGCAGTCCGAGCCGGCGCTGGTGGCTGCGGCGAAGGCGTTAGTACCGCTGCCGCTGAGGCGTAACGCGGCCGGGGACAGTGAGCCACTTGGCGCAATGCTCGCCGACGCGACGGCTACACTCAAGCGCCATGAGCTCCAGCTGTGGAAGCGCCGCGTTCGCCCGCCACCAGCCGAGATGGACGACTTGGGCTCGCACATTAGCGCGCTCGAGGGGTTCGCTCGACTGCCGCACCTGAAAGCGTGAGATCGCTGCTGGGCTTCCGACGACTGCGCCACCGACTGCAACAGCGACTGCGGCGACACCAAGGATCGATCTGGTTGCCACACGTTGCACAATGAAGACTGACAAGCCGACGCCCGCGTGCATGTCACCAGAACTGCAGGTCGCTTCCAATGAAATGCCTTGTGCGCTTTTTCTCGACCTTCAATCCCGGTCATTCTTGCGTCTCCGCTGTCCCAGACACGCCTCTTTCTATCTAAACATCAGCTGCTCGAGTGTCTTTCTACTCCCTAGACTGGAAGAGGAAGGGGAGGCCCCGGACGATGGCAGCAGGCTCGCTCTTGCCATTGGGGGGCGGTGGTGAGGGTCACAGTCGTTCACGTGACGGTAGCGTACTATTGAGACAGCCAGACCAATGAAGGCAGAGCCCAGCCAACAGGAGCGTCCTCCCCATCGGCAGAGGACGCTAGTAGCTCCGTCAACGTGGACGTCAGCCGACAACCTGACCACCTCAGCATTCACTGGCGGTCGGTCGGACACCGAACGGTTGTATCGAGGTTGAAGGCGTTCATGCTAATTCCCAGGTGCTCCTCAACTCTATCCGTCCGCGTTGGCGTCCCCGACTCTTGCGTGTGCCAGTGTCTACTAGCCGAACTTTCCGTCGAAGCCGACGAAGCCAGCGAGCTTGAAGACGGGGAAGAACGGCTTCTTGTGCAGGTTCGAGCACCAGTTCCACGCGCTCGTGAGGCGTCCGTCAATGCACGAGCCGGCCTCGAAGAAGTTGTCGGCGCCGCTGCCGTCAAAGGCTTCGCGGAAGAAGTCGGCGAGGATGTCCTTCCGGAGCTTGTTCGGGCCGCCGAACGTCGCGTCGATGTACTTGGCCATGCCGCTGCCCGAATTGCCCACCAGCGTGTCGATGCTGTCGACCGTCTTGACGATCGGCCGCAAGATGTGGCCGACCTGCGTGTACTTGTCGATGAACATGAGCGCGTTCGGCACGTTCTTGTCGCCGAGGTGGATGACGCTCGAGCCGACCCACGAGTCCAGACGCCGCTGCGTAGAGTGCAAGATCACGTGCATGGCGCGGGAGACGCGCGGCGCGGCCTGGACGCGATGCAGACCCTGGCCAGTGTCCTCGAGCGAGTACTTGGCCGTGGCGTTCATACTCTTGCTGGTAGGAGCGCTGTCGCTGTCGTCGCCATCATCCATAGCCGCGCTCTCGTCCTCCCCGAGCAAGTCGGCGTCCGTGAGGCACCAGAGGCGGAACATATCGTGCGCGATCTCGCGCCATAGCGTCAGCGACTGCAGCACGTAGTGGAACTGGCGAGCGTGCGAGTGGGACAGCCGCGCACCGTCGCTGCCGCTCACGATGGCGAGCGAGTGCGGGCCGTCGCCGTCGCTGTCGGCGCTGAAGTGCGTCGTGAGCAGCGCGATCATGCGGTCGATCGGGTCGCGCTCGAAGTACAGGTGGTAGTTGTTGTCGGCGATCGAGTAGAGGCACTGCTGGATGCCGTCGCGCGAGATGGAGCGGTTGGCGTACTTGTCGCTGATGGCGCGGATCGCGCTCTCCTTCTGCTTGATCAGCCGCTGGATCTGCGCGCGCGACTTGTTCTCGGGCGCCACGACCATGGTCGCCACCTCGATCTGCGGGTCGCGCAACACGTCCACGGCGCGCGCGTCCCGCAGAATGTCGTACACGGTGCGGATCTTGCGCAGGCTCGAGAAGCCCAGCAGGTCGCGGACCTCGGGCGAGCACGCATCCTGCAGCAGGTACATGAGCTTGCCGTACTCGCCGCGCAGCTTCTCGGGGTTCATGATCTTGTAGCGCCGGCCGAGCTCGAACAGGTCCTGGAAGAACTCTGCGTGGTCGCCGAAGTTCTTGTCGTCCAGCACCTCTTGGCCGGCGCGGTAGTCGGCGCTGACCGCGAGGCCCGAGAGGAAGCCGCAGATGTCCTGCAGCTGCAGCCGCGCGCGCTTGGCCGGCGCCTGCGCCAGCGCCGCCGTGTCCAGCTTGTCCGTGTAGCCGCTGACGCGCAGCGCGGCCTCGAGCGTGCGCAGCAGCTTGCGCTCCTCGTACGTCAGGCGCACGGGGATGTATTTGGCGCGCTCGAGCATGGTCGAGGCCACCGCGAGCGACGAGAGCGACGAGAGCGACGACTTGGGGTTGGCGACGGTCGCTGGCTCCGTCCGCGCGGCTGGCGCCTCGAGGTGCCGCGGGCCGACCGGGTAGGCTGCACCTAGGAGGAACGTGCCCATCAAGGTACAAATGTTACGGCGCGAGGACGGGCGGGGAGGAGACGAGCCGGGCGAGGACGACGCGGACGAGCGCGCGTCCCCCGCGCGGGCCCCCGCAGAGCTACTACCGTTGTCGTCGTCTCCGTCGTCGTCGCTATCCTCGTCGACCTCGCCGTCCTCCAGCTCGTCGCTCTATTAGGCGGCGACAATGCGGCCGACTCGGGTTAGAACCGCCGAGAACGAGGCCCATAGGGCGATCTCAAGGCCACGCTTGAGGCTGAAGGCCACGCACCTCGTAGTCCACGGCGTCCTTGGTCGAGGCGGGGGCCGCAGGGGCCGGCGCGGGCGCCGCCACGCGCGGCTGGACCGTGTGCGCGCGGCGGTTGCCCTTGCGGTGCTGGCCGCCCCAGCAGAGCTCGCAGAAGTAGTCGTGGCACTGCTCGCAGAAGACCTCGGCGTCCACCGCGCGGCACTCGACGCACAGGAAGGCGTTGCGCCGCGTCTGCTCGAGCAGCGAGGCCATCTCGGCGTCCTCGGCCGCGCCGGACGGCGGCGCGAAGAGCGCCAGCGCCGCGGCCGGCAGCTCCGCGTCGTCGTCCAGCTCGTCGTCCAGCAGCGCCGACAGCTTGCGCATGCGGCTCACGCGCGCCAGCGCCTCGGCCACGGAGGCGGACGGCGAGGCGGAGGGCGAGGCGGCGGCGTCGGCGGGCGGCATGGCGTCCCCAAGTGGCGTCCCCAAGTGGCGTCCCGGCGTCCCAAGTGGCGTCGTCCCAAGAGGCTTGGAATGTGTCCTTGTGGCGTCGCCACGCGAAAGAGCCCAGCGAGCCAATCAGAGCGCGAGTGATCGATTTTCGACCAATCCTGAGGCCGAGAGACCGACACGGCTCTCTATTCAGATGCACTAGGGTGCTCTGTTTCGACTCGGTGTCCAGAGTCAGAGGAGCGAGCCCAATCATTCTCGTCATGTCGGCGTCGACACCTGTGGCGGCCGGCGCCGTCCGCCCGCCGGCCTTCGAGTTCGCGTGCCAGCTGTCGGAACTGCCGCCGGGCGCGCGCCGCTGCCTGGCGCTGCCGTCCTCGGGGCGCATCGTGATGCTGCTCAACGTGCGCGGCGAGATCTTCTGCATGGACCAAGCCTGCTACCGTACGCGCCGCCTTCCTACTGCCTGCCTGCCATCCTGTCTGTATGTCGCTCGGCCTCCCGCGCCTCACGCTCGCTCTCGTGCGCGCTTCAGACCACGGAGGGCCGCTGATCAACGGCGACATCGAGGAGATGGGCGGCAAGGTGACCATCAAGTGTCCGTGGCACGCGTACCAGATCGCGCTCGAGTCGGGCGAGGGGCTCTACATGGGCATCGACATGGTGCGCGGCGCCACCGGCAAGATCGAGACGACGCCGCCGCGCGTCAAGTCCAAGGGCGTCAAGCAGCGCACGCACGCCGTCGAGGTGCGCGGCGGCGACGTCTTCGTGGCCGACTCATCCTCGCTAGGTCGGGCCCCGTCGCGCGTCCGGTTGCTGCTGCCAGGCGCCGCGCCGTCGCTCACGCCGCTGATGCTCGTGCGCAGGCAACCTGCTCCAGTCCGACATGTACGCGTTCCGCCAGGTCGCCATCCCCGAGCCCAAGGAGGGCGACGTGCGCATCCACTCCAAGTTCTCGGCCTGACCCGCGGGGCGCCGGAGCGACTCGAACGACCGACCGCAGTGTGGGAACTATTATATCGGAATCCATCGCGCATGACCACTTCAAAATCCTATGTATCGCCGCCCGGTGCGCTAGATGAGCGCCTTCGTCACGATCCGCGCCACCTCGGCGCGCGCGAACAGCTTGGGCTTCACGTACGGCTTCTGGCTCGTGAGCCAGAAGCTCGCGTCCTCCATCGTCACCTGGTTGTCGGCGCGCGACGGGGCCAGACGCATCGAGATGCTCTCGTTCACGCGGCCGTCCACGCGCGTGACACCCTCCTTGTCCTCGCGCAGCAGGCGCTCCTTCAGGTCCTTGGTCGCGAGCTCCTCCACGTCCATCTCCGCCTCGTCCTTCTCCTCCTGCGCCAGCTTGCTGCGGTCCACCTTCTTGCGCTTTTTGGCGCGCTCGCGCTCAATCATCTCCTCGCGCTGGGCGTCTTCCAACAGCGCCGACCGCAACGCCAAGTCCTCCTGCCGCAGCCGCGCGAACGAGTCCTCGCAGCTCACGCGTAGGATGTCCGTCGCGGTCAGCTCCATCCGCCCGCTAGTATTGACGCTGCTGTGCTCGCCCGCCACAGCGCTCCAGTTCGCGCTCCTAGGCTCCAGCTGAGCGAGCGACAGCGCACACGAGTCGCTGCGCTGCTTGGCCACTTGGACCATTTCCTCGATCACCTGCTTGAGGTACTCGCGGAGCGCGAACGCCATCACGTCGTTCGTGTGGGCGCCGAGCGTCACTCCGCACCTCCGACTGATCTCGCGCATGTGCGCCGTCAGCACGGGCGAGTCGAACAGATCGGCCTCGGCCCACTCCTCCTTTTTGCACGGCAGCAGCTCGCCCGAGCGTGATCCCATCATTGTTCGCCGCTCAGCCGTGAGGTCGATGCCCGTATGCGTCAAAACGTCGGCTTCCTTGCGGATATCCGTCACGCTTGCTTGCACGAGCTCCATGCCGGACGAGTCGACCAAGGCACTAACCGAACTAGCCGCGATGCTGCCGCCAGTTGAGCCAACCATCGCGTCTGAGCCCGGCTTGGCTTTGCCAGCGCCAGTACGCTGCTTTTTAGACGGCGAGCGCGGAGACGGCGTCATACTGTTCGTGCGCTTCAAAGAGTTCGAGCTCGACGGAGACGCGCTGTTCCCAACCACACCGCTCGCGACCGGCTTGCCAGCACTTGGTATCTGGGACCCAGGAGATTGGACAGCAGTCGCGCTGCTCGAACGAGATGCGCTAGCTGTGGTAGAGGCGGCGACTCCAGAACCCGCAGTCGCGGCCGGGAGAATGGGTCGCAGACCGATCTTACACATCGGACAATTCGACGTGTTGTTCCTGGACACACAGGATTTGTAGTGCGCGTACACCTGCTTGTACGTTTTCGCGCGCGCCTACCGTCGCAGAAACGAACAGCACACCTCAGGGTTAAAATCGTCGACTCCGACAGTTAAGCCATGGAAAGTCCTTACCGGCGCGTTGGGCGAGTTGATTTGCTGCAACAGCGACTTGGCGTCTGCGCACTCTTGGCCCACTGGGCAGGCCGCCGTCGTGCACTTTTGGACGTGAAGGATCAGCTGCAGTAGCCGACCGTACTCGAGCGTCATGTTGGCCGTCACAGCGTTGCCCCCCTTGTTCGCATTTCCTCCAGGGCTACCAGCACCCGAGGTTCCAGCTGCACCAGTCGCCCCGGCCGCAGTTGCCGCCTGCACATTTGTTACTCCTCCAGTGGTTACCTTAGACACAACAGGGGCGCCCTTCTTCTTCGAGTTGCTTCCGGCCAATGTCGCAGCTCCTCCGCCAGCCTTTGATGCAATCAAGCTCTTTGGTGACTTGGTCTTGGCTGTGTTCTTCTTCACTTTGCTAACAGCTGACGCCAGTGGCGTGTTGTCGTCGTCGTCATCGCTCAGCACCCCACTCTTGGCCCCGTTCGCTCCACGGGCTGCAGCAGCCAGAGCGTGAGATGCAGCTGCACTCGACTTGGCGCTTCCAAGAGCGGCAGTCGCCGACATATACGCGCGGCGCAAGCCATCACAGAAGGGGATTGCGCAATGCTCCGTGAGCGAATGCTGGCACTCCTTTGCGTGATACTTGACCAGCCCCTTGAGTTGCTCGCAGTGGGTACACCCGTTTGCACCGCCACAAGATGCGCTGTGCTTGAACACGCGCCGAACGTCGTCGCACTTCTTAAACTGGCAGATCCCCGGGTCGAGCGAGCATGTCGACGCATGCAAGAGCAGCCTCTTTGCGTATAGAATTTTCTCCAGCGCCTCATTCTTGGCTGAAGACGGGGACGAAGACGGCGACGCGGACGTAGTCTTCGAGATAGCAGCTGCAGTAGACGGAGGCGGCGTGCTGATTGTCACTGCAGGCTCAGGCTTCAGGCCACCAGCAGGTGGCGATTTTGTTGTGGTTAGACCCGCCATCGGACTCGCACCATTAGGCTTCACAGCCGAGGGAGTAGGAACTGCTGGGCCGGGTGCAATGCCTGCAGGCTTTGTGAATCGAGAAGTTGCTGCGGCGCTCGTGGGCAACACAGAGGGTGCAGCAATAGGTACTGCCGCGGCCGCGGGGAGCGAAGCCGTCCCTTGAAGCGTGAGACCCGACGGCCTTCCTGTCGCGATTGCGACTCCACCAGCAGTCGCAGCAGTGGCGGCGCCAGGAGCTATAGTGGCACCCAAGCCGAGCGATGGCGAGGGAAGAGGCGTTGACGACAGTGGCATCCGCGCTCCCGTCGCCATCGCGGCCTTCGGCTCAGCTTTGATTGCGGCCTGCAACGAGCGTCTGATGTCAATACGCAGTCAAGAGGCGCACTGTGCACGGACAGACATACCGCTGCAGTCGCTGGGTTGGACGGGAAGGATCGCGTCAGGTCCATTTTCTGAATGACGCTCGAGAAGATCGCGTCGCCGGCGATACGCTTGATGATGTCCACGATGGACTTGATGTCATTCTGACTCGCACCAACATCCTCGCGTGAGATACCGGGACAGACGCAACCAAAGCGCCATGGAGCGGCCGCTTACCCCGTTACCCTTGCGCATCTCCGAGTGCAGCGTCGCGTACTGCTCGGCCGGCAGCATTTGCTTGAGCAGCGCAAACATTTGCTGAAACATCTGCTGCCCCGACCCGGGCGCCTTCTTCGCTGGCGATGCCGCCGTCGCGGTGGCTCCAGCAGTGCCCGCTTGTGCTGAGTTGCCGATCCGGAGTTAGATTCCTGTATCTATTGATCCGATGACTCAGCCTCCGACGCCGACGAACCTGCAGAGGCGACGTAAGGGAACGGAGCCGGTCGGAGCGCAGTAGCCGCCGTCGCTGGCGCCGTAGTGGGGACAGCGGTAGCGGCCGGAATGGGGAGCGGCTTGGCCGGCGTGGCGGCGGTCGTGGCCGAGACGGGCCCGCCGACCGGCGCCAAGCCCGCAGGCGCAAGAGGCAGCGGCGCGAGGCCCGTGGCCAGCGGAAGCGGCGTCGCGAACGAGCGCATGGGCACGCTCGCTGATCGAGGGGCGGCACGGCAGCGACCGCAAAGGGAGGCCGGAAAAGACACACGTGAGTTCCTGCGATCACTGCGCCGACAGAGCGCGAGGGGCCGCGCGCGGGAGGGCCGACGCATTCCCCCCCCCAACGTATTGAGAAGGTGGCACGCACCGCCCAAGTCCTCGTCGCCCGAGTCGTCGCCGCCGTAGAGCAGGTCGTCGATCGGCGCGCTCATGTTGTCGGGGGTTTCCACCCTTCGTTTCGCTCGCGCAAGGGTAAAACGAAAAGTGAGAGAAGAACCAGCGACGCGGCCAACATACTCGGCGTTTGTATGCCGCTGATTGTTGCCTCTTGTTGCGACGGGGAACACCGTGTGCGCCACACCAAGTCGCAATCGCAATAGGAATCGGTATACCGGTAGAAGCGAACCGTCACGTCAGACGTCCAGTATCTCATCAGTACTGAACCGGTCTCAAACCGGTTTGTAGTCGCCAACAGCGGAAAGCGTTGCTCGAAAATGAACGCTCTGCGTTAGAAAACGTGCAAAACCGGATAATGGGCTGATGCCCTGATGGCTTGCTCTCCCCGGTTCCCTGCGCTCGGCAAGCATACGGATGCGTGCGCTACGCTGACACACTCCCCCTGAAGCTTCCCCCGCCGCAATCCGCCACCGTCGGCGACGGTTTCCACAGCACTGTCGCTCATGAGCCCACCAGCAGTTGACGATCGCTCTATATGTTGACGCACGCTAGTAGAAAGTTCGCACCATGGGGTTGGTTCGTCGACTCAACGGCGTCAAGTCGACGCGCCGCCGTGACGGGCACTCGCTGGCCGTTGAGCCAGCCGCAAGCGCTGCCACTGGCAGTGCCCACCGTGGGCGGATGGCTGGTCGTCACGTCATCGCGCGCGCGCACCACGAGTCCGTTCGGTGCGACACGATGTGCGCTCCTCCCCCTCGAAAAGAGATACATACCGTCGCCACAGGGCGTCGCATCGGTCCCGCTCCCTGGCTGGCGAGTCGCTGGCGACGCGTCCGTGGCGACCGGTCCAGCCAGTCGCGCTTTTTCGCGCTGCAGAGCAAGACCATGGGCGTGGAGGGTGCCGTCTCGCTGGCCATCCTGGCGTTCGTCCTGCTCGGCGGCGTCTACGACGTGGAGCTGAGCGCCGAGGGCCGCGCGCTGCACTCGCGCGGCTACCGGTGAGTCCGAGCGCCCACGCGCGGCGGTGGTGCCTGTCGAGGGGCGCGCTAACCAACCAACGCGCCGTGCTCGCAGGTGGCGGCGGTTCCAGAACTGGTTCCCCATGGGCGTGGCCTACGCGGCCTTCTACATGGCGCGGTACAACGTGGCGGCCGGCAACGTGTCGTCCGTGCGCGACGGCCTGGGCTTCTCGGCGTCCTTCATGGGATGGTAGGCAGGCGCCGTTGGCCATGCTCGGTCGCGGCCGGTCGGTCAGCCGGCCGGCCGCTCGGTCCCCCTCCTGACGCTCACTCGCCATCGCAGGGTCCTCTCGGCCGGGTCCTGGTCCTACGCGGCCACGGCGCCGTTCACGGGCCAGATGACGGACCGCATCGGCGGCAAGAACGGCATGCTGGTCGCGTGCCTCGGCGCGTCGCTGTGCAACCTCATGCTGGGCGTGCTCTTCCTCTGCGACGTGCCGCACGCGGTGCAGCAGGCGCTCTTCATGGCGCTCTACGCGACCAACGTGCTGGTGCAGGGCTTCGGCACGAGCGCCGTCGTCAAGATCAACGCCGCGTGGTACGCGGCCAGCGAGCGCGGGCTCTTCTCGGGCGTCTTCAACATCATGCTCACGAGTGGCTACTTCCTGTCGCTCGGCACCGGCAGCTCCATCATCTCGACGCTCGGCTGGGCCTACGTGTTCGTCATCCCCGGCGCGGTGCTGTTCGTCATGGCGCTCGTGATCCTCTGCTGCGTCAAGAACTCGCCCGCCGACACGGCCAGGTTCGCGCAGGAGGCGGCTCGCGCGATGGCGCTGTCGTCGTCGTCCGAGTCGCTCAGCGACGGCGGGAACGACGTGCGGCCGGTCATGACCACGACGGATCTCCAGCGCATCGAGGAGCAGGCGGCGGCGCCGAAGGACAAGATGCGCAAGCTCATGAAGAACTACACGTTCCTGGGGTACCTGACGGCCGTCTTCTTCCTCTGCTGGACGCGCGACGGCTTCCTCAACTGGTTCCTGTCCTTCTTCGACGCCGTGCGCGTCGAGCCGCTGTCGAGCGAGCACACGGCCATCATCGGTGGCGCGTGGACGATCGGCGGGTTCGTCGGCGGCATCCTCTGCGGCTGGCTGAGCGACGTGCTGTTCCACTCGGACCGCGTGATGCCCATCTTCATCTTCTCCATCCTGCAGGCCGTGCTGCTCGGCCTGCTCTACTTGCTCAGCGCCACGTGCAGCATCCAGGTGCTGGGCGCGCTGGTGTTCGCGTCGAGCGTCTTCTTGCTCGGCAACTACACGCTGCTCAGCTACACGGTGCCGTCGGACCTGCCGCAGGACATTGCGGCGAGCGCGGGCGGCATCATGACGGCGGTCGGGTACTTCTCGACGGGTCTCTCGGGTACCTTCATGGGCACCATGATCGGCAGCGGCGGGTACCAGGTGTGGATCATGTCGCTCATGGCCGCGTCCGTGCTCGCGGGCGCCTTCACGATCCTCGGGTCGCACTTCTCGGAGGAGGCTAGCGGCGTCATGATCTCGGAGAAGCAGATGGCCGGCATGGAGGCCGACGAGCTCACACCGCTGTCCGTCGCCAGCAGTCGCCGCCTCAGCCGCCGCGCGTCCATCGTGCGCCTCAACAACGACTTTGTCGTGTCGCCCATGCCGCGCCGCCGCACCTCCTCCGTGCTGCTCCAGAGCGACCCGAGTGCCTTCTGAGCCGCCGCCGCCGCCGCCGGACCAGCTCCATGGGGACGCGCTGCTCTTCCGACACCGCCAAGCCGCGCGGTCTCGTCGATCCTCCTTTGCCGACTTTAGCTTTCCTATCCATGTGTATCTGTATACAATAGACACTGGCGGTGTTTGCATGCGCAGAGCAGTCAGTCGGTCGAGTGAGGTTGTCCGTGTTGAAGCGCCAGTACCTATAATATTTGGCATCCCCTTCTGTACGTCACTCATGAATTAATTCGGACAGGCCGCGCTGTCGTTTCGTGCCAAACTGAAGCGATCGAGTGCCTGGACTCCCGAGATGGCCGACATGGCGGTCGCGGGCGACGCCGCGTGGCGCGAGCGCGCGCAGCAGCTGGCGCGCGACCTGGCGCTGCTGCAGGAGGACTCGCTCGCGCTGTCGCGGGCCTTCGCCGGCGCGGCGGCCGACCTCGCGTTCCAGCAGGAGTGCCAGGCGTGGGTCCCGTCCTCGTCCGTCCCTCTCTCTCTCGCCGCCTCGGGTTGCTCACGCCGCGTGCTCTCTGCGGCAGCGTGATGGTCGACAAGCTCGCGGAGATCCGGCTGCGCCGCCTGCACGAGGTGTGTCCTCGCTCCCGCACGCCGCGCTCCGCCCCGCCGCTCTGCCCGAGACTGCTGTACTAACGCCGAGCAGTTCCTGCGCGTGCCCGAGAGCGCCAGAGCGCTCTTCTTGGACAAGACCAAGCGCGCCGCGCGCCGCGACCACCCCACGGTGCGACGAGCGAGAGCGCTGAGTCCTCGAGCACCATACAAACGGCTGAGAGTATGTGTGTGTGAGCCGCGCAGATGCCGCGGAGAGAGCTGCGCGCGCTGCTGGTCGAGCAGTGGGAGGCACTGACGAGGGACGAGGTGGACGTACGTGCACGCTGCTCGGCGGTGTCGGTAATGTCAGCGTGCTTACATCAGGTCTGCATGGCTCCACTAGGCGTGGGAGGCGCGCTTCGGCGAGTACTCGGCTCTGCAGGTGCGTGGCTTGCGCTCGCTGTCTCTTGCTGCTACCCGAATAGCTGATCGTCATCTCGATCAGCCACCTGCCAGCAAGACGACGACGACGAAGAAGAAGGCGACGCCGAAGCTGTCAGTCAAGACCGCAGCGCACAGTACGCACAAGGGCGACTCGACGGCCGAGGCGCCCCCAAAGAAGAGGAAGAAGGGTAGCGGTAGCGCCGGTGTGGCGTCATCGTCGCCTTCGCCCTCGACGCCGTCCAAGAAGCGCGCCAAGGGAGGCAAAGCCGGCGCGTCCAGCGATCTTGGCACGCCGCAGGACGCCGCAGTCCCGACGCCGAAGGCTGCGAAGGGTGGTCGCAGCCGCAAGCCCTCGCCCAAGAAGAAGGCGCCAAGCGCGTCGCCATCCTCCAAGAGCGGCAAGGCAACAGCCGTGAGCAAGCCCCAACTAGGCGCTTCCAAGGCGAAAGCGGCCAAGAAGAAGGCTGCTCCGGCGAAGAAGGCGCCAGCGGTAGCCAAGAAGAAGGCGAAGAAGACAGACAAGAAGGTCGGACTAGTCGAAGAGGGCGGCAAGAGCGATCCGCGCCGTGACTACAGCGCCAGCGACGACGACAATGAGGACGAGGACGAGGACGAGGACGAAAACGAGTCGCTGAGCGGCGGCAGTCCCAGCGACGACGACAGCGACGACAACATGGCGCAGCTGCCGACCGGCGCTTTCGGCTGACGCCTCGAGTCGTGGTCGAGCGCCTCGATAACGTCGATAGCGTGGCGGCAATCGCACCCACCCGCTTCCCACCTTTCCGATTGCTTCTCCTGCCGTCAGTCGCAGCCGCATCTTCATCTTCACCTTGCTAGCTTGAGCTTGTCCACGGCGCGACGCACGTCGTCGGGCTTGAAGTCCACGCGCAGACGCAGCAGCTGCGCGATCTCGTCGTCGCTCAGCTCCTGGCGGACGCTGTCGAGGTAGTCAAGCACGTGCGCCGGCTGCATCAGGTTGAGGATGAGGACGACCTGGAACAGCCGCGTGAAGGCGGCGCGCAGACTCGTGTCGCGCACGAACTCGGACACGCGCTCGAGCAGCTGCGTGGCCTCCCGCTCGAGCTGCAGCGCGCCGAGGTCGTTGAAGCGCTTGCTCGAGTCGAGCAGCGCGCTAACGACCCACTGCGTCAGGTCGCGCACGAAGCACTCGACCAGCGCCTCGAACGGCGCGCGGCACAGCGTCAGCTCGTACCGCCGAAGCCGCTCGTTCCGCATCACTTCGCGTTCCACGAGTTTGTTGAGCGGCGAGCCCTGCAGCCCGAACGCGTCGTACTGCGCCGCCGACAGCTCGTACACGAACGTCTCGGCCATGTGGCGGCGCAGGAGCTCCTGCAGCCGCGTGCGTAGGCCGGACGTGAGCACCTGCTGCACCTCGTTGTCCACGATCGAGCGGAACGACTCGGTCAGCTCGTTGATGTGCGTGGGCAAGCAGTCGACGATGGACGCCTCGGTTGGGAACGACGCGCGCGAGAACTCGCCCACTTTGGCCTCGAAGGCCTCGACGAACTGCCCGCTCATGAAGGCCGAGTTGATGGTCATGATCCGCCGCGCCTCCTCCTGCACCGACCGCGTCAGGTCCTCGTCCACCGCCTGGAGCAGCATGTCCGAGAACGACACGCCGCCGTCGGCGCTCGAGCTCCCGTTGGCGAGCTCTTGCGGCCGGCCGCCGTCCGCGTCTGAGCCAGCATTGGCCGATGAGGTCGACGCTTCGGTCGGGATTGGGATGACGAATGGGCGGCTCGGGAGCTCGAGGATCGCTCGCAGGTACATGGACTGCAGCGCGTCCACGATTGCGATCACGATGGACAGCGCCGTGTGGTAGTTAATCCTGTACGGGACGCCAACACAACACGCAGCGGTTAGACGCGTAGACACCCCATGCTCATGCCGGAGAGACGGCGGACGCACACTTGAGAGGCGCGGAAGAAGGCCTTGTTGACGACGAAGGACACGTCCTCGACGATGCTCGAGACGAACACGTTGGCCTCGAGCTCCTGCACCTCGGCGATGGCGGTCGCCTTGCGCACCGACTGGAAGATGTAGAAGCGCTCCAGCAGCAGGTAGACGCCGCTGAGCTCCTGCGCCTTGGCGCGGAAGGCGTCGCCCTTGTCGCTGTCCAGCGCGGCGCAGACGGCGCCGAGGAAGGACGAGTAGCTCATGATGATGCGGATGACGAACGAAAGCTCGTCCAAGAAGAGGTCCACCATCTGCAGGCTCTCGTCCGGCTCGACGTCGGCGCCGACCTGCGCGGCCGGGTCCATGCGCGCCTGGTCGATCGCGCGGCGCTCCCACGCGGCCATGCGCGCGTCGACGGCGTACAGCTGCACGATCTCGAGCGTCGCGTCGGCGCAGGCCGCGTGCACGGGCGCCAGCGCGCGCGCGAGCACCTCCTGGTCCGCCGTCACGTCCGCCACGGCGTTCATCATGTCGGTGGCGCCCGTCATGATCTCGCTCATGCCGTCCACGTAGAAGTTGCTGCGGCGCACGCAGCGGACAGGTGAGTCCGAGCCCCAGGCGCGTCCCCGGGCGAGGCGCACGCCACGCACCGGTCGATGTAGCCGTGCTCGTTGACGGCCGCGGCCTTCTTGCTGGCGTGCACGCGCGCCAGGCTGGCGCGCGCCTGCGTGCGGAACATGAGCGCGAGGCAGTCGGCGAACGCGCCGGCGCCGTCGGCCGCGCCGCCCAGCTCGACGCACAGGCTGAAGGCGTTGAGCACGCGGTCCACGTCCTGGCCGGCCGCGCAGGCCTGCCGCAGCTGCCGCAGCGCCGCCTCGCGCAGCCGCGCGGCCTTGAGCTCGCACGCGCGCAGCATCTGCGCCGGGCGCCGTCAGCGTCAGTGCGGCGCTCGTGAGCCAGCCGAACGCACCTCCTCGCGCAGCGCGACGTCCTCCTGGCCGCCCCGGGCCGCCGCCACGGCCAGCCGCATGCCGCCCAGCGCCTGCGCCGCCGGCTCCAGCCGCTCCTCCGCCAGCGCCATGTAGAACGCCGTCATGGCCTCCTCGAAGCTCATGGCGCGCTGCTGGATGGATGTCGAAATGCTGATGTTCGGCTCTGACCCGGATTATACGATGCACATGATGTGTAAATCTGAGCAAGATATGCACTTCTTACGGAACGAAACGATTTATCACATTTTCGGGAAATCTTTTCAATTGTTTTGGCTGTAAGTCGGATGCAATCCGTTGTGTGCAGGACGGACGCCAAGCCAAGGCGGACGATTGTCAAGCCAAGCTCTTCTCCCTTCCTCCGTCCCTCCCTCCGAACCGCCCCAGTCTACTGCTCGGCGACGATGGGTGCGATGAGCGCGCTGGTGGCGGCGAAGACCTCGTCGGGCCCGGGCGTGGCGTCCACGGTGAAGACCTTGTCCTGCTTGGCGTAGTAGTCGACGACGGGCATGGTCGACTCGATGTACGTGCGGAAGCGCTTGCGAATGGCCTCGGCGTTGTCGTCCGAGCGGCCGCTGGTCTTGCCGCGCTCGAGCAGCCGCTCCTCCATGACGCTCTCGGGGCAGTCGTAGAAGAGCACGCCCTGCACCTGGAACTCGACCTCCGGCATCTCCTCCTGCCAGCCCTGCAGGTTGTCGAAGTTGCGCGGGAACCCGTCAATGAGGAACAGGTCCCGCCCGCTCTGCACCATGGCCTGCTGCAGCAGGCTCAGCGTGATCTTGACCGGCACGATCTGCCCCTCCTTGATCATGCGGTCGATCAGCTCGCCGTTCGCCGAGCCCGACTGACGCTCCGCGCGCAGCAGGTCGCCCGCCGACAGGTGCACGAACCCGAACTTCTCCACCAGCTTGGCGCACTGCGTGCCCTTGCCGGAGCCCGGCCCACCCAGCACGAACAGCACCTTCTTCTGCAGCGCCGCGCTCATCGTCGTTCGTTGATCAAATCGGGAAATGACGTGGCTGAGCTATTTAAACTCAGATATACCGGGCTCCATCTTAATATAGGGCTGTGGTAAATCAACCGAACAAATACCCGCAACATTATATTTTGTTATGTTGCGGGCTTGCGATCTTTTTCACTAGTCTAAACGCCGCCTCGACATTGGTCCAAAATGCGCACGGCGCGACGCGGTTGGCTGATATTCCGCTGCGCGACGCATAAGCGCGCATTCGATTCTCGTTTCTCGCCAAGACGCCAAGGCAGCGAGCCTCGATGGAGGGCGGCAAGGCGCACGTCGCCATCAGCATGACGCCCGGCGGCGGGTCGCTCGACGTGGTGCTGGCGCGCGAGGAGGCGCTGCAGCGCTTCCGGGACATCAACTGGGCCACCTACACGCGGTACGCCGGCGCCGCCACTCCCTCTCTCTCTCTCGCTCGCTCTCTCGCTCTACCTGGGTCGATCACGAAGGCGCTGACCTCTCGCGCGGCCGACCAGCGCCGGCGGGTTCTCGCTCGAGAAGGTCGAGATCTCGGCGCTCAAGGAGATCGAGACGGTCGCCAAGCCCGGCACCGAGGACTCCAACGTACGCGGCTGACTGCCTTGGGCCGGCTGGATCGAGGGCTGACGGATCTCGTGCGTGTCGTTGTGTCGCCTGCAGGCCAACGCCGTCGACGACTTCCTCATCGGTACAGCCATATAGATGCCGCGCCAGGTAGAGCGCGCCCCCCCTTCTCCTCTCCTCTCACCGTGTCGTGGCCCACAGACTCGGGCAAGGTGCTGGCGTCGGCCTTGTTGAAGTTGATCAAGAACGTGACCGAGCCGACCGTCATCAAGTACACGCTCGCGCGCATGGAGGAGCTCCTGCCAGGTACCCGTTGGTGTATCCTACCGCTCGCTTTGGACGCTGGCTGGCTGGCTGGCTGCTGACTCGCAGTGGCTGTGGAGCAGACGGTCTGCGACTCCGCAGGCGGATCGTGTACTTCCTCGAAGAAGGCAAGCCGGTCGACGCGGCGCCGTTCCTGCGCATGATCCGCAATGACACGGGCTACATGCAGTATGCCGCCAGCCGCCTGCTCGCCATCTTCATGACGTACGTGGCCCGGCAGCGTGTGGCCTGGAGCCTGGGCTGTTGAGAAGCGTGCTGACGCGTTTGGCGGCAGCGTTCGCCCGCGCTTCGAGGATGTCGACGCCTTGTGCCAGTGGTCCACCCAGGCCTTCAAGCTGGCGCTGTCGGCGGCGTCGTCGAACGACCCGAACCGCGCCAACGTGACGCGCGCCGCCGTCGCGTCCACCATGGTGCTGCTCCGCCACGAAAAGGCCCGCATCGTGTTTGTCCGCCAGGGCGGCGTCGCTGCGTGAGTCGGCCCCCTGCCCATTGCTGATCCGCGCCACATTGCAGATACCTAACGGGTCTTGCATGTGGACGAAGCGTCGTGGAGTTGCTCAAGAGCTCGCAGAGCCGCGCGCAGTTGGCGTATGAGGTGCAGGCGCGGATCTCGCGACCCATGTGCCTCCTCGTCGATCGTACTGACAGCCTGCTGCTCGCTTCCCCAGTTGACGTTCATCCTGTGGACGCTGACATTCTGCCACGAAGCGCTCGCCAAGTTCGTCGAGTCGAACGCGCTCGACGTGCTCGTCCAGCTCGTGGCCGCGGCGCCGCGTGAGAAGGTCGTCCGCGTCGCGCTGGAGGCGCTCCAGGTGCGTCGCTCGAGCGATGACACGGGTTCCCTGCGTGGTCGGTTGCTCACGAACGGACACGATGCGGTCGACGCAGAATCTGCTCGGCAAGATGAGCGGCTACTTCAACGAGCGCATGATCGACGATGGGCTGCTCAAGACGCTCAACACGATGCGCGAGCGCAAGTGGGCGGACGAGGACATCAACAAGAGCATTCAGACGGTCCGCGACGTGCTCGTCCGCGAGTACAAGGAGCTCAAGTGCGTCGTTGCGGCTGGTTGCACGGATTCCCTCGATGCCCGCGGGCACTGACGATCGTCTCCCGCTTGACTGGTGGCAGCACGATGGAGCGCTACGAGAAGGAGGTCCGCACGGGCCACCTGAACTGGGGCCTCCTCCACACGGACAAGTTCTGGAAGGAGAACTTTATGGCGTTCGAGAACAAGGAGTTCGAGCTCATCCGGTGCGTCTGTCCGGTGCCGCCGTATGCAGCACGTGCTTGCAGCGTCGCTTACCGGTGTCGCGGTGTGTGTTTCATGCAGTCTGCTGATCGACCTGCTCGAGTCGGACGACTCCAAGACGGTGGCGGTCGCGCTCTTCGACCTGGGCGAGTTCGTGCGGTTCTACCCGAACGGCAAGCACATCGCCAAGCGTCTCGGCGCCAAGAAGGTGGCCATGAAGCTCATGACGCACGAGAACCCCGACGTGCAAAAGCAGGCGCTGCAGTGCATCTCCAAGATGATGGTCAACAAGTGGGAGTTCGTCAAGTAATAGCCGGCGGTCTGGACGCGCCGCGAGTCGTTCCCAGCGGACCGAGGGCGTCGTGCAGATTGGCCACGGCACGAAAGCGGAGCAGCAACCGCGTCGGAAGAGGAAGAGGGAGAGGAAGAGAGCTATGGTCTCGGTCCAGGAGCTGGACGAGTGTGGCAACGAGAGAGCGTTAACACGCATATTGAATGTTCATCAGCCTGTCGGTGTCTGCTGCTTGGCCGCCAGGTCATCATTGATCATGTTGTACCTGCAGCCGACGCCCAAGGTTACATGATGGGAGGTATCATAATATTGGAAGAGTCCGACGGTACATTCAAAACGCTCGCTATCACCTGTATCCTTTCAAGAGCAAACCGTAAATGATGTTGTTTTTTCACATGTTCACGTTATTTCACCTTGGCAAATGAATAGATATGTGTTTTCTGTTACTTGGGTGTTCCTCGCTTTGGCGGGTTGCCAACCAGACGCCTCACATCTGGATCGAGCTGCTGGTGCGACGACGACGATGAACAAGCCGGAGCTGCTCAAGCACCTGCAGAAAGTTGCGGAGCGCGCGACGCCGCGCAAGAAGCTCAACGGCGTGCACGTGCGCGCCATCACGGACGAGCTGGTGAGCGTGTGGGCCAGGCAGCTGCAGGAGACGGGCAAGGCGGGGCTCGCGGGCTTCGGCCGCTTCCACGTCGACAAGAAGTCGGGCGACATCAAGTTCCAGGCGTCGGCGCAGTGGAAGGACCAGGTCGCCGGCAGCATCTCGTCCTCGTCGGCCGACCGCGAGGCCGAGGACGACGAGTTTTGATCCAATCAACCGCGTTGCTACGTATTAGCCGTTACTACTTGGGCTTGGGCCGTGCCTCTGGGCTTTGCATCGCCCATCTTGCGTTTCTCGGGGGCCGCAGGAAGAGGAGCCGACACGCAATGCTCACGCGAGGTTCACCCACGCGCGCCAGATGCCGACAAGCGACTCGAGGAAGCACAGGAACTGCACAGATGACTCTGCGGGTGGGGATAACGCGCGCGCAGGGTCAGTCGGCAGCACGAGGCGAGAGCGAGGAGCCTAATGGACAAGACGCGGCGCCGACGTACCTGGGATGAGCCCGCCCTCGATCGACCAGTGGAAGCACGTAGGGAAGAAGCACGCGTTGCGCAGCTGGACGTAGTACAGCTCCCTCCGCCTGCCAACCACACCGCCAGCGTTAGTCGCCGCACCTCCTGGCGGATGAAGGGCTCGCGGCACGCGCTTACCTCTTCTGGATGCCCGCCACGAGGGTCTGGCGCTGCATCAGCCACATCAACAAGAGTCGCAACAGAAGACATTGTTAGCCCGGCGTGAAGCGACTCGCCGACCGCTCAATGCGCCGCACCTCGTCGTCCGCGAGGTCCTTCTGCTCCCGCAGCGCCCGCTCCTTCTTGGTCAGGTTCCGGATCCTGGATGCACATTGTCATACACCAGCGTCAGCCCGCGGCACCGGTGCTCCTAGACGCACGCGGCTGAGAAGGGGGACGCACCGCAGGAAGTTGGCGTAGATGTCCAGGATCACGTAGAGCGTCCACGCGATGCACGACTGGCGCGAGATCCTGTTGGCGTCCATGGCGATGACCTTGGGGGCTCTGCAGCAGTAGCTCAGAGTCAGTGTCGCTGCCGTCCGACCGCCAAGGACGCTGGCAACGCCTGCACGCACACAAAGCCGACGTAGGAGATGTGCTCGAGCGGGTAGTAGACGAGCATGGAGACGGCCTGGAGGCTGACGACCCGCCGCAGGTGCGCGTCGTCGTCGCCGTAGCACCAGGAGCCGTTCTTGAGCGCCTCGTAGGACTCGAAGCCGCCGGTGAAGCGCAGCACGAAGCGCGCCATGCCGATGTTCGACGAGATGGCCTTGAGCCCGCTCGACACGTCCGAGTCGCGGCCCGCGCGCAGCGACAGCAGGTGGCCGACCGAGCCAAGCCCGTAGCCGATCGTCTTGTAGAACTTGTCGGCGCGGAACGTGCTGCTGCCGAAGCGCACGAACTTGTCCACGTCCAGGAACGCCAGCTTCTTGCCCACGTCGCTCATGGTCGCGCTATCGGTCGGGCAATTGGCGCGTCGATCGGCGCGTCGGCGGTCTCGAGGGGAATGCGCGAGTGCCTTGCGCGTCCCCGGCCGTCGTCGAGGCTGGCTGTTGTCGCACAGGTTCTTCAAGTGCGCCGCCCACGGCAGGGACGACCATAGTGAAACCAAGTCACGTTGGGCTTTTACGCATCATTTGGACGCGTGACGCGCATAGGCTGGACGAGGCTGAAGCGGCGCAGGGTATTGTCATACGACAGGTAGCTCTCCAAGACGCTCTTCGACAGGGTATCCGGTGCTACAGGTATCAGAACTCCACCCGACCGCTCCGCGTAGGTCCGATTCCTCTGTTCCAGGCTGTCGCGCGGAACGGGCTCTTGGCCAATCAGAAGCGCATGATCGCTCGCGCCCCTACATCACGGGCGCAATGCTGTGTCGCCAAAGTGTCTGTAGCAGAATGGACTGACTCTGCGGGAAGGAAGGCGGCGCGGAAACGGCCGACCGCTCACATCGAGACCAGCGCGCGCGCAGCGAGGCCTGAGGCGCATCCGCCAGCCAGCGTCCGTCTGTGTGTCCGTCTGTGTGTGTCGCGCGAGAGTAACGCGCCGTGAGTGCGCTCCTAGCGGCCGACGCGGCGCCTCAGTCGCGGGTTGACCGATAGAGAGAAGAAGAAGAAGAAGAAGAAGAGAAGGGGGTATCAGGGAGAAAGCGCCATGTACCGCGACGGGTTCCTCATCCGGTGCGGGAACGGGAGCTACGAGCCGCAGGTACGCGACAGCTTGCTTGTTCCTTAAGGCTGCGGTGTCGAGGTGCCTGACGCTGTTTCCTGGCCGGCAGCGCCTCGTGTTCTGCGTGTTTGAGGACGGCAAGCTGTCCATGTACTCGGACAAGGGCGGGTACCTCGTGGGCGAGGTGCCGCTGGCGGGCCACGTGAGCAAGGTGCGCGTGGAGAAGCCGGTGGCGGGCAAGCTGCCGTTCCGGTTCACGGTCACGTCGACCGAGGTGTTGCGCGTGGAGGGGCGGCGTATGAAGCTGGGCGACGCGCGCGCGGCCGAGTTCGCGGCGCCGTCCAACGACCTGATGAAGGAGTGGGCCAACTCGCTGCACCTGTGGCGCCGCATGAGCTGGCGCGACAACGTCAAGTTCTTCGATGACTCGCGCGAGCTGACGCACGCCGAGGAGCGCGAGGCGCTGCAGGCCAACGCGCGCGCGCTCCGGGACGCGCGCGCGCGCCGCTCGCTCGCCGGCAGCATGTCCAAGAAGCTGCCCAACCCGCTGCGGAGCATGATGCACGGCCAGGCCTCGCCCAGCGTGCGCAAGCTCAAGCAGATGATGCGCCACCCGGCGCGCGGGGGCGCCGCCGCCGCCGCCGCCGCCGCTTCCTCCGCCGCCGCCGCCTCGACGCCCTGCACCGCCTCCAGCTCGACGTGAGAGGCTGTAGAACTATATAATGTAATATCGGATAGTCATTATGCTAGGTTGAGAGTTCAAATAGTTTGGTGCGTAATTTTTGAAACTTGTGTAAACTTACCTCCCATCCTGAATTGTGTAAACGAGTCGTGCGACTATATTTGAAGTTTTTCGCGATTCAAAACACTGGCATACAAAAAGCACGTGACGACTTTATTTTGTAATTGATTTGCAAATATGACTATACTGACATCCTGATAAATTTTCATAGTGGTCAACTATACATTTCAATTGTTTTTATAGCAAAGTACTCAAATCAGATTTGAATCGCCATCGAAAATGTTTACCTTGATTTAAGTATTGAATCTGCCATCGGGACTATTTCATTCATTTTTCAAAGTAAAGTATCTTTGCGATTTTCCCGATAAATCATAAGTGGATTCTGCTTACGATATTACTGTGCGATGATTTGCTAAAATTGAGAAGAGTGAGGCGAGTCGCGACATCAAAGACCGAGCAAGTCCGATCGCATACGATGGACGCGCGCGCGAGCGACCAGCGCGCTCATGGTGTCCCTCCGGAAGACGCAGAAGCACTGCGGGACGCGTGCGTCACCGATCAAACACGGAGCAAGTACAGCAGCAGCCTCAACATTATTAAATAGTGGATTCGGAACGAGCTAGCGAGCGAGGAGGTGAATACAGATCGTTTCTTCGACTCATCGGGGCAGCTCGGCCTCATCCAGTTCACGCCGGGATACTTCGAGAAATTCCTCGTGTACAAGCGCTGCATGGTAAAGACTGTGACGCTCGGTGGCTACCGTAGTGCTATTAAGGACCTGTACCGCGTCAAGCGAATGAAACTCCCACCAGAGTACGGGGACAGCATGACGCAACTATTCTCCGGCATGAAGCGCAAGGAAGCAGCTTTCGACCAAGGCGGCAACCCACGCCACTCAGGCAAGAAACCACTCCCCTACTCGGTGTACCAAACGCTCTGCAAGGCAACGATGGCGCTCGGCGACGGCGGATTCACGCATCTCTTTTTGATCTCTCAATGGAACCTGATGTGTCGGTCCCTATCAGTTCAGACTTTGCAGACACATCATCTACTCACCGAAGACGACAGCGTCGGCATCGTTTTCTACAAGACAAAAACAATCCAAGAGGGTGCTGGCCCAAAAGACCGCCGCCATGTGTACGCCAACCGGCTCTGTCCATCGACGTGCTGGGTGACGGCGTTAGCGATGTACTTGGCAAGCCATCCACGCATTCAACCTGGGCCTCTGTTCCCGGGAGCCAACCAGAAGCTCCGGTTTGGCAAGGTGCTCGGCGGCTTATTAAAGGCCAACGGATCATCAAAAGGGTATGGTACTTACTCTGTCCGCAAAGGAGTCGCGTCATTTGCGTGCGGTGGCACAACAGGTGGTCCATCTATTGTGAGTGTCTGTCTTCGCTGCGGGTGGTCGCTTGGCGGCGTTCAAGACAGATATTTCCGGTATGAGGCAGCTGGAGACCAGTTTTTTGGGCGCGTGGTGGCAGGGTTCCCTCTGAACGATGCAAAATTTGCGACTTTGCCGCCACATTTCGGTGATCAAGCAGATCCAATCGTCGACAAATGTGTCAGTACGATGTTTCCATTTCTCGGAGGGGACTTCAACATGGACAAGATACTTCGTCTGTGCCTCGTGTCGCTCGTGCACCACGCCAACTTCTTACAGGCGGCGCTTCCGGCGGATCACCCGCTTTTATCGACGTACCTGTTCTCCAACGAAAGCGTGTTGGCAGAGCTGCCAACTCGCATTCAAACGGACACGTCAGCGTGGATTCGTCCGACTGGAATACCTCCTTACATTGAGATGTACAAGAAATTTGACCGCCAGCAGCAGTCTATTGACGCGCTGCCTGGTGTACTCGAAGAGCGCATTGGCCAAGTGATCGAAAGAAAAGGGGTTACTGCCGGAAAGGTGACCGTCGAGACTCTGCGAGAGACACTTAACTCTGTGCTTGCCGAAGTTGGGCTTTGTCACACAGAGCCACCTCAGCAAACAGCGCCCGTTCCGTCTCAGCGCCTTCTTTATTCGTGGGGTGGCAAATTTCACATCCTGCCATGAGATTTCACTTTTCCAAGCATCGATCCACTCGGCGCGCGCCAGCTGTGGTGGTTCGGGAACGCCAAGCGCAGCTATCCTCCGTACAATGGAATTCGTCCAGACGATTTGGACTCTCCGCAGAAGAAAGCAACTTACTCTGAATGAACGATCATGATGCGTCATATTGTGGCTGGCGTCGAGGCGGCGTTGGGCACTGAATTCCCCACTATTCGCGATGAATCACACGCGATCGAGCTGTTCAACATCGGCTTTCAGCAACTGAAGCTCAAACCATCGACACGGAAGAGAAGAGTGGATTAACTCAAACTAACCACAATTCTTCGCCTGGTCCGTGAAGCTCATGAGGAGGATAGTGGAGCGCGCAAAAGTGCGTACCGGCCTCGCAAGAGATAGAAGGGCGCACCCACGAGCAATTAGAAGATTGCTCGTGTGATGAAGCAACTTCGAAAATTTGGATATGTCCCGGGTCTCAGACTTCCCAGATCTGAGCGGAATCAGTCCTAGCCGAGAAACAGCCACCCTACCTCTGGCACCTGAAGCCTCCCGTCGGAACACCAGATCCTGCCAAGTTCAAGTGTGCGTCGGGGAGCACTGAGGTGCTAAGGACGCCATGCCGAGCATCGTTCAAGGATGACGAAGCAGGAAGCCCGGGAGGCATGGCCACGGAGAACCCCAGCTCGGAAAGGGGGCGCGCTGAGCGTTATTCAAATTTGTGAACCAGAAGCCGCGCAACCTCCGGGGCGCGTGGGCCAAGGCAGCAGTGAAGCATGGGGGCAGGACGCCAAAGCTAACGCGGTCAGAACAGCGACCGGGCCGAGACCACGCAGCATCCACAGGACATCCGGGACTCCAAGTCGTGGCTACTCCCCAGCTGCATCCCGTATCCCTGATCTCGGGTCTGCCATCCCGGATCTCGGCAGCCGGGACGATCTTCCCATGTCCCATACGAGTGCGCCCGGACTCCAGACCTAGGAGCGCCGGCCCCAGGTCAAGATTCCTGAGATCATCCCGGATCCCCGATCCCGGGCTTTCATCCCAGATCCCTGATCATCCCTGATCCCTGATCCCGGGTTTCATCTCGGATCCCTGATCCCGGGTTTCATTCCGGATCAGCATGAAGCCAGCTCGGAGGTAAAAGCGCGGCGGTCGCGAGGTGGCGACCAAGATAACGACAACTGGCTCGAGGCCAGGGGCGCGCCCAAGGGGGCAGCCCTCGTGTAGCAGGTCTTTGTATGTGTTTTCTTTCTTTTCTTTTCAATACACTTCAGCTTTTTCCTTAAAGCACACAAGTGGCCTCGGGAACTTCGGAAGCAGAACAAGCCACGCGTGACGGGTCTCGCCGCTGGAAGAGCGCGGACCCTCTGCGCCGGTAAGTGACTGCATCCTACCGGTGGGGACTCGTGCTTGCGCGG
>JAADXX010000108.1:0-50711 GCA_023338025.1 Phytopythium oedochilum | reverse complement strand
CCAGCGCCGCCCGATACACTGCTGCCACCACCGATAATGCGCACCACCCCCGCCTCCGTTGCGTCGCTCGACCCGACACTCAACAGAATCGACCCGCTCGAATCGCTCGTTGCGTTAGACGTCAGCAACGAGATACCACCGGAATTGGCACCGAAAGAAGTACCAGATGACAATGTCACACTTCCACTTGCCTTGTTCGTACCGCCGGCCGCTGAGGAAATCGTCACATCACCGCTCTCGGCATCTGCCGCACTCCCACTAGTGACAAGTATTTCCCCGCCAGCAGAAGCGGTTCCCTCTCCCCCAACGAGACGAACGGATCCACCTGCACCAACTCCAGATCCTCCGCGTAGCGTAATGAATCCACCAGCGTTGGCCCCGCCTGTGTTGTGGCCCGCATACACACTGATGTCTCCGCCTCCAAGCTCGTCGCTGGTCCCAGTCTGGAGAGCAATGAAGCCACTCGATCCGCTCGTGGCGTTTGACGTCATGATGGAGACGCTTCCAGAGTCACCATCGCTGGATGCTCCCGTGGAAACGGTGACGCTGCCAGTCTTAGGCGAGTCGTCGGTTGAAATTATTAGGCTTCCACTCTGCGCCTGGGATGACGCCCCACTGGAGATCATAACGTTCCCCCCTTCGTGCGATTCCGCAACCCCGCCTATCAGCGTTAATGCGCCTCCTTCGTGAACACCAGATCCAGCCACGAAAAATACTTCTCCGCCGACTCCGTTGCTAAGCGTTGTGGCTCCCGCAGTCAGAGCGATCCCACCACCAGTAACGCTGTCACTGCTTCCGATAGCAAGTCTGATCGCTCCAGCCTGGCCATGCGTCGCGTTGGATGTACGTACAACAATATCGCCAGACTGGTACTTGCTCGCTTCGCCCGTGACCAAATGCAGTGACCCGCTACGGTTGTCGGAACCGGAGCTTTGTGTTGAAAGAAGAAGTGACCCGCTTGCAGCATTCTCACCGTTCCCGCTCGTGATCATAATATCTCCACCACGCTCAGCGTCCCCAACTCCTCCAGTTAGCTTGACATCGCCGCCAGTAGATGCTCCATCTCCACCAGAAATGGAGATGAGCCCCCCTGACCCCAGGTCGTGCGAGCTTGACCCGGACGTTAGCGATATGGAGCCAGCTTGCGACCCAGTTCCTATGGCTACAGAGATCGAGCCGGACAGTCCCGAGCTGGAGGGCGATGTTGATATCAGGATGCTGCCTGAAGTGGAGGTACTTGGACCGGAGAAAATACTTATTGTTCCGCTTGACTGTGCCAAGTCCGACGCACCAGACCCAAGTGTGATGTTCCCGGTAGACGACGTAGTATCCCGTCCACTGTCCAGGACAATGTTACCACCGGCTCCAGTATGGCCTTGTCCACTCGAGATCATCACGTCGCCGCCACTTCTTGCGCCGTATCCGGCATTCATTACCACTGCCCCTCCGACGCCATTCGCGTGGATTGTCGCCCCCGCATCAATGCTGATCGGTCCGCTTGATTCGTCGTCTCCATCGCCACCACGTAGCTGGATCAAACCACCTGCTCCTCCCGCAGCCGACGACGTTGCAATGCTGATATTTCCTGAATCCCTGCCGACGGACAGCCCAGTTGAAAGCACGATGCTTCCACTAGCGCTGACATTACTGTCAGGCGACAAAATAAAGACGTCGCCACTCGCGCTTGCAGAGCCGGTCCCGCTCGAAAGTACAATATCTCCTCCTTTTCTGGACACCCCGATGCCACTCGAAATCGCAACGGCCCCGCCTTCTTTGCTGCCTTGTCCACCACTGAGCGCGATACCACCGCCAATACCTTCGGCACTTGTTGAGTCACCGGCGAGGAGTACGATGTGCCCACCGGGGTCAGTGCCATTCCCCGCCCCAACTTCGAGAGTGATATCGCCGCCTTTTCCTCCTGTTGCTGCTGAAGATTCGATGGATATGCTCCCAGAATCGCTCCGAGTAGCTAGTCCAGTGCTAACACTGATTGAGCCGCTGCGATCGCTCGAGTCGGTGGCTGGAGTGCTGATAGCCACGTGGCCGCTTCCGACTCCTGCTCCGGCTCCGGATAGAATTGATACGTTGCCGCCCAGTAGACCGAAGCCGAATCCCCCAGAGACTTCAACCGATCCGCCTTGGTTTGCTGCACCACCTTGAATCAGAATAGTGCCACCGACACCTGCCT
This sequence comes from Phytopythium oedochilum, assembly GCA_023338025.1. Taxonomy (NCBI): domain Eukaryota; phylum Oomycota; class Peronosporomycetes; order Pythiales; family Pythiaceae; genus Phytopythium; species Phytopythium oedochilum. The sequence continues at coordinate 48,523 of JAADXX010000108.1, read as the reverse complement.
CCGCAGTCGACTCGCCGGCACTGATGGCGACGGACCCCGCTTCCTCATCACCTCCAGCGCCAACCACAAAGGAGAGAGATCCACCCTTTCCGACCGAAGAGGCTGAGGTCGTAATCGAAATGGCGCCTGAGCTGCCCCGCGATGCTGATCCCGACAATATGCTGACTGAGCCGCTGCGATTGTCACTTGCATTGGCGGTGGAAACAAAGATATCACCGCTGGAAGCAGGATCGCCCCCACCGCTGGCGAAAAAGATGCTTCCGCCTTTGTCCGATCCAGCGGCACCGCCAGTGAAGACGAGGTCTCCACCCATTTTTGCGCCATCTCCACCGGTTGAAAAGAAGGACCCGCCAACACCTTGTGCGTCTGTACTACCTCCAGCCTGGAGGTTTACGTTACCGCCGCCAACATTTGCTGATGCGCCGACTGCTAGAGAAATATCTCCGCTCTTGCCATCTGCCGCGCCAGCAGACATAATTGTCACATTACCCGAGCTGCCTGCCCCAGTAACCTCGCCACTGGATAGCGTCAGATCTCCGCTCGACAGTGACTCAGCCGCGTCTGCCGATCGGATCACCACGACGCCACTAGACGACGCGTCGCCACTACCACTTGTAATGCTGACGATGCCACCGACGTCTGCATTGCCAAGTCCACCTGCAATCTTCACATCGCCTCCACGTGACGTGCCGGACCCCGCGACGACTGCTACGTCGCCACCCCTTCCACTGGCATGAGAGCTATCACCACTTCGAATCTCGATAGACCCGGCATCTTCATCCTCGCCACTTGCCACTCTAATGATGATATTACCACTCTTGCCGGCTATAGCTGGCGAAGTTGAAAGCGAGATGTCGCCCGAGCTGCCGTGTGTCGAGTTTCCCGATAGTAGTGCAAGTGAGCCGCTTCTTGCGTTCGTATCGCTAGAGGCAGAGGAGATCACAATATCCCCACTTGCAGTCGCGCCGAGTCCACTCGAGAGAAAGACGTTCCCACCGACGCCGCTGTTGCCATTACCCGCGGTGACACCAATGTCGCCTCCGAAACGAGTCCCAGCGCCGGCAGAGATTGAGATCTTTCCACCTGCGTCATCGGCATGGCTGCTGTTGCCAGCCGTAACGATTACGGATCCTCCCTCGGACGAGCTGCTGTCGCCAACGCTGACCAGAATCGCACCTGCTTGACCACCAGCGTTTGACGTGGAAATCGCAACGTATCCGCTGTCGCTTGCATTTGATGTACCGGTTGAAAGCGTTAGCGGGCCACTTGACCCCGATGATCCGGATGGCGCGGTCTCGATTGCTACCACTCCACTTGCGCCGTCCGTACTCCCCCCACTGACCACGCGAAAATCCCCACCTGCGTCGCCACTGCCCGTTCCCGCCGATATGTTTACGTTGCCGCCGTACGTTGGGCTCGAACCCGCATCCAAAATCACGCTGCCGCCTCTGTTCCCTGTCGAAAACGTGCTCCCTGCAGCCACCTCAACAGACCCACCGTTGCCGGTATCGTCGTCACCGACACGAAGAGTTATAAATCCGCTGGAGCCACCGACAGCCTGGCCGGTTTCTAGCAACAAGTCCCCCGTCGAGGAATCGTTGGCCGCTCCCGTGTGAAGCTGAATTGCACCGGATTTGTCAATCGATGAATCGCCGGAGCGGATAGTGATTTCACCCGATCCCCCTGCGAGCCCTGCGCCAGTGCTGATGCTAATCACTCCAGAAACGGCAGCATCCGCCAGAGCATCGGATGAACGAATTCCAACAGCCCCCGACGATACAGATCCACTCGATCCCGTCTCCATATCAATGTCACCACCGGCTTGGTACTCCGATCTTCCCGAACGGACGAAGACTGCGGAACCGAGCTTGTTCTCGACATCCCCAGCCTGCAGCGTAAGATGTTTTGCTGGCGCAATTCGTATTCCATCCACTTCTGATGAAATCGTTGAGGTGTCGCCAAGCAATTGGAGCCCATCGTGCGAAAACTGGACCCGACCAGCAGATACACCATCCACCGCTGTCGCCAGGATGATGGTAGTCGAATTGACAAGAGTATCGCCGGACGGAGACGGTGCCAATGACGCAATGACATCGATGCTTGCTTGAGCGACAGCGCTGTCGCGACTACCATCGCTGCCCTTGGCGACCAGTAGAACACCTGTGCCGATACCATCCAAATAGATAGGTAGGTCGTCGTATGTGGGTCCAGCATACGGCCGGTCCAAATAGAATGCCGTTGGGGTGATATCACGCGTCGGGTCGACGACATACGAGCTGCCGGCGAGCCGAACGAAGGTGCTGCCCGAGATCTCGCTGCTCAAATCAGCTAACGTCGTGACAATGTCACTGCCGTGTTCCACAGACACGTTGCCTGGCAGCAAGCGCGCAGCAGCTGCGCTCGCGTCTGCAAAGTGTCGAAGCTGCAATGTCGGGTGCGCGCTCGCCGCCCCGAGCGTGTCGTCGCGCGAGTGCAGGCGGAACCCGCGCGAATTGATAACACCCTGCAGACTGACGTCTTCGGTTATGGCGAACAGGCTCTTGCGCGCCTGGATGCTCTCGCCGCCTGCGAGCGGGTGCTGGAGGCCTTGGTCGAACCAGATATCGGTGCTGCTCACTGCGATGACCGTGCGCGCGTCCTGCTCGTTGAAGAAGACTACATCACCCACATTGACGAATTTCCTGTCACAACGAGTATAAGCGCTCGTGAGTGCACGGGAGAAGCACGGCAAGGAGGCTGCTACGGCTTTGACGCGAACTTACCGAACGTCCGAGGCGGTGGGCACGCGGGTGGCGCCAACGATAGCGCCGTCGCTGCCAACGAGCGTGACGGTGCGGTACTTTTTCCCCGAGCGAACGGAAAGCGACGCCGAGCCGTACACGGGGTGGCTCTGCACCATGACCTCGCCGACTAGGTGGTTGTCTGTCGCCGTTGATTCGCGTGCGTTAGAGATGCTGCCACTACTGGGCAGCGCAGCGTTCAAGAGCAGTCAATCGCAACACTTACCAAACATGAACGGGTCGCGTGGCGACGGCATGCTTCCGACCGTCGCGGCCTGGAGCAGCCGGCGCGTGATCTGGCGCTGCGCCGCCGCATCTAGCGACTGCTGGACATCTTCGCCGCTGGCTTGGGCACCGTCCGTACCGCCGTCCGACGCGGCGGCGACCGGTAGAACCCCGGGCGTGTCGAGCGCTCTCGTCGCGACCGCTGTACCGAGATAGGAACGTCACGGATAAGCCAGAATTCGGTACGCCAAGAGGGAGGGGGAGGGGCTCGAACCTACCGGCCGCGATGACGAGTAGCGCGCGCCACATGCTTCGCTTCGCTGCTTCCCCCTGTTCCGCTCTTTTCTCCGCTCCTGCGAGGCCGTCCCTGCGCTCCTACTGGCTTGCCCGCCCGCACCGGTCTCTCCCTTCCAGCCGCCTTACAGACAGAGGCGGTCGACGAGCAAGGCGCGGCGATCTTAGGCGCCGCGGTCTCGCTGGTTCCCGCGCTTTCCGCTCGCTCCCGCGTTCGCTCTGCTTCCCGGCCGCGCTTTCTGTTTGTGTGGCGGCGGCGGTGCGATCGCGATCTTTTGGCCAAGGTGGAGGGCCTCCCTCCCGCCCGTCGAGCGTCTATCAGGCATTGAGTATGCCGCGCGATTCTTGGAAGGCGTATCCTTTGCCGCCGCTCGTCCAGCGCGCGGTGCGTTTGTATGAGCGGAAGTATGGCGTGGGCTTTTTCCATTTTTCTGCCTCCCGCTTGTGGGGCCGCCACGAATTTTGTCTTGGATTTTGTAGAGGCGTTGAAAGACTTGGTTTATGTAAGAAGGTTCATTTGACTTGAATTTAGTAAGAGTTGAATTTCACTTGATATTTATAGCGGATCAAATTGGTCACGCCAGGTCCGACCTTATCCGACGATCAGCGACAGTTTCGCCAGTCGCGATAGTCGATTCGCTCGATTTTATTGACGATACGCTCGATTTTATTGACGATACGTTCGATTTTTTTTTATACAACTCGATTTTTTTTATACAGCTCGATTTTATTGATGATACGCTTCACGAAGGCTCTATCTTCCTCTGGTCCGGCTTATGGAGTCCAGACTCTTAGTTACTGCTTGAGCGTAGTCCATGTTTGGGTTTCCCAGGGAGAGTGGCCAAACGTGAGTATCGTTTGAGATTCAATTACCTGTTTTTTGTATCGGACCAAATTGGACCCGCTTGGTTCGACCTTATCCAGCGAAGAGTGACGATTTCGCCAGTCGCGATAATACATTCAAAATAATTAATATCGACAATAATTGAATAAAATGTAATTAATGTAATATATAAAATATCCTTTTCATGTCAAAAATCAAGTCGATTTGATTTTTGATAGGAAGTAATCTATTTCACTTGATGTTTGTAAACGCTAAGTAACCTAACTGTATTCATTTTCTCGACCAATGAAAACGCTTGGAATAGTATGATTTTATTGGCCGAAAATTTGAAATTGATTGGCCAATCACGTGATGATTTTTATTATGAGGCTCTGCTTGTGCAGAATCTTGTAGCGGATGGAGATCAGGGAGCGCTCTTCCGCCGTGTAGCGCATGAACAGCGCTACCAACGCCGCCTCGTTGACCGTCTTGCCAGACACATACTGTCCCTCTTCCTCCACCGCCGAGTCGATCACTGCAGAGGACGTCAAGCTCTCGCCGGTGTTGTAAGCCTGAGGGGGCTGCAAATATGACGCAGTCGTCTCGGTGATATACGTCGTCTCCGTCGTCTCCGTCGGCCTCGTCGGCCTCGTTGTCCCCAGACTCGCCACTATCGCGCGTCGTCATCTCGATCGCCGGCGGTCAATATATCGTCGAGGTACCGGACGCGCGCGCTATACTCGGGCGAGGCGTCCACATAATCTATGAGAAACCCTAGACGGGCGAGGGTGGCGAGGACAACAGGGACGACGGGGACGACGGGGACGACGGGGACGACGACGGGGACGACGACGGGGACGCGGCCAGGGAAGTCTACAGGTATCTGTCGCTGGCAACACCGCCTCAATCTTGGTCAACCGCACGAACTTCATGGCCTCGACCAGCTACAGCAGCGGCTCCAGACCGTCCTCTTCGCGCGTGGCGGCCTTCTCGGCTGCGTTGGCCTCTGCGATGGCGTCCGAGTGTTCGGCGTCCGGCGCGGCTGCCCCCTCCTCCTCCTCCTCCTCCTGGTGCTCGTCCAGCGCCTGCTTGAGCTCGTAGTTGCGGTTTAACCGCCGTCGAGGCTAGCCGACGGGCAAACACGCACCTTGTGCGTCGTTCGCGGACGCCGCTGCCACGTTACTCGATGCTGCAGCAGCTTCTGGACAGTGACAAAGGTCAGAGAATGAGCTTTACGCGCCGCCAAGCCCACCGAGCGGCGCGGCGCTCGCCTGTACGTCCAAATTGCTCTACCGGAGCATATTCATGGCATCCAGTGTGTCTAAAGTGTCATTGTGTGTGTAGTTCGGAGGTCAGCCAGTCTGGTCGGACGTCGTGGCGCCGTAGTCGACGCGCGAGCGCTTGAAGTTCTCGGCCCACATCTTCTCGAAGAGCTCTCGCTCGTGCGGCGGCTGCGGCGGCCGCAGCTCCTTGGGCAGCTGCGCGGCCGGTCGGCGCGCCACGGGCCCGGCCGGCCGCGCGTTCACCCGGCCGAGGCTGCCACCCAGGAAGGCGACGAGCGGCCGCGCGTCGCTCGACTCGTACATGAGCTCGCGCACGAAGTTCTCGAGCGAGATGCACTTCTGGTGCAGGTAGGACGGCTCGAGTCGGTTGAACCAGCGCGAGTCGATGGCTCGCCAGGCCTCTTGCGTGCGCGGGAAGCCGTCGGCCGGCAGCGTCTTGGCGAGCTCGCCGAACTCCGAGTAGCGCCGCCAGTCGGCGAACAGCTCGCTGCCCATCGCGAACGCCACGAGGTACTGCGCATGCCGGTCGGCGCCCGCGCGCGACTGCACGATGCGGAACTTGGGGATCGAGATCGAGCCCGACACGACCCTGACGCTGCCGCCGTCCTCCGCCGCGACCGCGAACGTCTTGTGCGCCGCCGTCAGCCGCGTGTTGGCCAGCTCGTCGCCCAGCACGTGCACGGCGTCCGCCGCGTCCAGCAGCCCGAGGTCGGCGCTCAGCCGCCGGCGCAGCGAGTGCGCCGACCCGTCGCCGCCCCAGCTCTCGCTGCTCGAGTCAATGTCGGCGAACCAGCCCCAGTCGGCACTGGCGTCCTTGCTCGCCGCGCGGAGCCGCGACGGCGACGGCGGTGCGCCTATGGGCATCGCGGACACGTCGCACCATGGTTAGTCGCCGAGCCGGCAAGCAGAGAAGGCTCGGAAGCTGCGGACGCACCGGCGGACGAGCCCAAGTGTGCGTGCGCGCGCAGGAGCTCCGACCCGACGGCGCGCCGGTTCGCCGTGTTCATGTACGTGGCGATGACGTCGACGGCGGGCCGGCCGCGCGGCGTCTCGGCCAGCAAAGAGGTTGACGGCGCCGAGTAGGACGCCGGCAGCCGGCCGCCGCCCGCGTCCATGGGCGACGACCGCGCCGTGTCGGTCGACGCCACCGACGTGCGGCGCGAGTCCGGCCCCGCGTCGAAGCTGAACACGGCGCTGACGGTCTCGCGGCTCTTGCCCGGCGGCGGCGGCGGCGGCGGCTCGGCCACGCCCGTGGCTGTAGATGGCGGGGGCTTCAGCTCCAGGTCGCCCAGCTCCGTCGTCATGGCCGCCGGCAGACTGGAAATGGATGAAATGCCGAAGAGGCGTGCCGTTTCGCACGTGCACGATATCAGAACCCCACGTTGAATCAGTTGGATAAGGAATTCGGCTTGTGTTTACCACATCAGGAAAGGATGAACTTGCAATGATACAAGAATATTTTGTATCGCGATGAATTGAACTTTTACTAGGTTTCTGTATATGTATCTATTGATACAGGTCTCCATGTTAGGCAGGGCATCATGCAAATGTTTATACAACACTTCGACGTTGCAGTTCACGGCGTCACACAAGCTGCTACCGTGCTGATGGACGTGCAACCTGCTAGCGCCCACGCAGTGGATCAATGGCCGCGTTGAGGCCGTGACGGTCGGAAATGGAACACTGGACGACACCGAGATCGGCAGACCTACCACCGTGTTGCGCGTGTCCATTCACGGCCGGCCGAGGCCGCGCCTCGTCGAGCTTACAGTGCTCGTCCAGCGTTCTAGACGCGACTCGTGTGTGTGTTTCGTGGCTCCGCGCGGGTATCGGAACAATGTGCTCGGTGCTGCCCGACAGCGCTGCATATGCGATCGCATAGAGTCCAAACCTTGGTCGTCACGGTCTCAGCTTCGAAGGATGTATTGTATTGTATCAAGACAACACCGATGGACAGCGCATGGAGACATTCGCACGGCACTCACTACACTACACTACACGACGGACGGACGGCCTACTCACAACACTCGAGGAGACGACGGACACTAAACAACACACCTACGGTCACACACACACACAGCTAGAGAGAGACATGAGCGAGCTTCGGTCGCTCACTCGCGCGGCCCCGGAGCGCGTCAGAAGTGGAACTGGCGGGCGGCAGGCGACGCCGTGGCGACCAGAAGCGACGCGATGGACGGCAGACGCGCGCCGGTCGGCGTGCAGCCGCGCACGGGCATAGGCGCCGGCTTGTTGAGCACGACCGTGCCGGACGGGTGCGGCTGCTGCTGCTGCTGCTTGAGCCCGTGGAGCTGGTACGCGTGCGCGCGCATGGGCAGCGACGGCAGATGCTGGTACTGGTAGCAGTAGCCGATGGAGGCCGTGGGCGACGGGAAGCGGGCCGCCACCGGGCTCGGGTTGCTCAGCAGCGCGCGGGGCGCGAGCAACGAGACCGGCGAGGCCGCCGAGGCGTCGCTGAGCGGCGAGCAGGGCTCGGCCAGCACCTGCTCAAAGGCGGCGCGGCCGGCGGGCGACCCCTCGGGGCCGCGCAGGATGGTGAGCAGCTTGGCGCGCTGCTTCTGCAGGTGGTCCATGTACGACCGGCGCTGGGCCTCGGACTCGCAGCAGCGCAGGGCCTTCTCGATCGACCAGATGCTCTTGCGCAGGCCGCGGATCTGGCGGTGCGGCCAGCGCGGGACGCCGTTCTTGCGGCAGATCTTCTTCATGAGCGTCATGCAGATGCCGAAGAGCCCGGCGACCTCGGCTAGCGGCTTCTCGAAGTGCGGCCGCAGCAGGTCCAGCGTGATGGACTTGGACGCGTTCGGCAGCGCGCGCACGCGCTTCTTGGACGGCGACGGCGCGCTCGTGGGCGCCGCGCCGACGACCGACGTCGCGGCGGGAGACTCGGCCAGCACAGACGCGCGCGGCGTCAGCACGTTGAGCGCCGGCAGCGCCATGCGCGCCTGCGACGGGAGCTGCGGCTGCGGGATCAGGGCGGACGGGTACGGCGGCATGGCGGAGCGGTCGGCCGGCGCGAGCAAATACGAGAGTGAGCGCGGACGGCGGCCGCGCCGGCCGCTCTTTTCTGCTCTTCTCTACATACAAGGAAGGCCCAGCATTATGCACTCGGGATTGGAAGAGGCTCGGGAGACTTGGCGTACGTACGAAGCGCCATTGTTGGCTATCATGGGGAGACTTTACGGTACGTACCAAGAGAGCCGCGCTGGCTGCGCGGCTATCATACGGCGGCGCACTTGGACAAAGTATGCGCGCGTGGCGCCATGTGGAATCCGTGCGTGGGTGAAGCGCGGACAGCTGTTTTGGCGGTGCCTCCTCGCCAAGAGGACACGGCCGAGGCGATCAAGGCTTGGGGGGTTTCCATACTGTGCTGCAGTAAAGAGCGATGAGCCAGATGTCACGGCGGACTGACCTTTACTGGAACAGCGCGGACGTGTAACAGGCGGCTGTGTGTGGGGCCGAGATAAGAATGGCAGTTGTTTATTAGACATTGTAGCGCAAAGGGAAGAAGACCACCAGCTGGGCACGCCATGGAGTCGGTCGCGGCGCGAAAAGGCATGCGTGCTTTGCCCAATCGCGGCTACTGCGGAAAGACACGGGTCTACTATAGCTACTGAGCGAGCCGCGACCGTGGTGTGCTTTTACGCCGAGGCACTCGCTGACGGGCTGTAAAGCACAGCAGGCGCTCGTCACGTCGTGTCGTGCAAATGAAGGGAAAGGTGGCGCCCGCTCGAATCAACAACCGGAGCCCAGGCTGTTGCACAGCGGGCGCCAGAGTCGGGCCCAACAATGAGGCGTTGTAAAGGGACAAGTGGTCCGCTTTTCGTTCGTTGACGCAGACGTAGAGGTCACCTCGGCCGCCACCTATCCATATCCCGGATAATGTTGAAATCCTTTCCGACCGCCGCTCCCGTCCCACGACTCGACTCGAGTGCGTACTGAAGCAGTCGCAGATCGAAACAGTTCCTATGCGATGAGCCTGCCCCGAGTCGTTATCCTACACGACTGGCCCGGGACTCGAGGCCACACAGACGCCACCTTCGACTGGCTGCAAGCGCGAGGAAAAGTCCTGACGTATTTGGAAGCGCAGCTGCCAGGAGGCTAGAAGCGGCTTTTAAAACATTTGAGGCGGAAAGCGCATGGATAAAAGTACGGACGACGAGAACAAAGGCGACAGGTTGGGACGCCTCGGGTCGTTGAATAGACGTAGCCATCCGGCTGGACACTCGAGGATGTCACCATACAAAGCAAAGGTATTCGAACGAGTAAAAGTGCCTCACCAAAAGCTGAACCGGATACCTCCACACATACTCCACAGTAGTACAGTACACCAGGTCGGTCGCTTGGCACCGTTTCGGTACTCAAGCACAATCCGCGAAAGCAGCTGGCGGGGTGGAACCCATCCCAGCTGGTGTTGAAGCGGCTCTGATTCCACACTACTGCGACCGCCTTGCCCCAACGATCCGCATGCAACGCTTTCGTTCGGAGCAGACAGCGCTCCGATGGACGTCGCGAAAGAGCGGCGGGCGTCGCAATCGCTGCCGCTGGGCTCGACATCCGCGTGATCTGTCCGACGCCGCGCGGATCCGTCCGCCGGCGCGACTGGGCCGTGAACAGTAGGATACTCCGAGTACAGTCACTATATCATTTGCGCGGATGCCGAGAGAGCGAGTGGTCGTCGTGACCGGCAGCGCCTTTGCCCCGCGTTCGCGTAGCTCCGGATGGCACTGCACGCTAAGCGAGCGATCCCGGGGCCGAACGGACGAGGGGCAGCGTGAGACGCGGACGTCTATCCTCCCTCTCGCGCACAGTCGAGCAAAACGCTGAGTTCCATAACGCCTGCCCTCAAGTGCATCTCCTGTCCCCCGTCGTCCTTTTACGCCGAAAAATGTGTCGGCTATTCGGCGCGGGCGATGCGGAAAAGACGGGCGTCGGTCGTGCGGACATCCGGCGGCGCATTGGGCATCCGCGCGCGCGTCTACAAAGGCGAGTGTGCTGTTCGTCGAGGGGCTGCATCCCTTGAAGGTCGACAAGGATGCGGATCGCTTGCTTGGCTTTAGTGCCAGTCCAAAGAAGAGAGAGAGAGAAAGAGAGAGAGCACATGTCCAGCCAAACGTTGAGGAGCTCCCATCATTTCCCCCAGTGCCGCCCCTCTACGGCGATCGACGTCGCCAAGCGAAGCCAATTTACGCAACGAGTCTGTCTCGAGCCCTCACGTCAGTGGATCGCTACATCATCACCTTGGAATCCATCCATCCAGTTCTCGCGACACTGGACTCGCTCCATCCTCAAGCTTCGGCACGGTCTCTCTTACACGTGGCGGCACCACAACAGCGCTGGCACGCACGCATTGCGCACTCCTGATCAGTCCTTGCTCGCTGCCACGCCGTCTCAACTTGCGAAAAGGTGGCGCCGCGGTTTTTGAGCGAGCTGACCCGCCAACTGACGGACGATGCTGTCTGAGACCGATGGATAGACCCGAACGCGCCGACCCAACCAACCGCGAGCGAGTATCTAATAGCGGAGGGGGGGAAGGCAGACGACGGCAATGCTTGGGCTTTCACGCAACTATCGGCGATTCTGGCGGCACGGCGGGACCGTGCAGGCGAACGAAGTGACAGTTTTACCCGTCATTAAACGAATCGCGGTCCAGACATGCAATAAATTCTCGTGGCACCGTCATGCCGAACGACGCCGCCCGCTTGGATGCGATGCGGTAAGGACGGAATGAGCAGCAAAGCCACTACGCGCCGGAGGCTGCTGCACGTCTTTCGTCCGCTCCATACACAAACCTAGTACAAACGCGCTCACCTTCGAATCGATCGCAGACGCACAGACACGATATCTCCGCCACGCACCCGGCGCACGTCATCGACACCAATCTAACATACCACAGACGCGCACCGCTCCACACCAGCCAAACCACGCCGTCGATCTCTCCGCCAGGCGTCTTGAGGCCCAGAAGCGCTCTTTAGGACCCTCCGTCTGCGTGTGAGCACGAGCTGCCGAGGTGGCGAGTTCCAGGATGAAGTCGAAGTGGTGCGGACTGATGGAGGGGCGGCCGGATCCGGAATATAAAACCTCTGAGCAGCAATGGCAACCCGTTTCTCGATTGAAGTTGCGCGGCACCTGCGCTGCGGCAACTTGAACTTCAAGAAGGACACGCGCGTCATCGGATGGGTGGTGGGTCACACTGGGTGGGTACACCGCAGCGGGTAACTAACGACAAAAGTAATACTGTACATATCGGTTTAACAGGTTATGGTTTGGCTGCCCGGCAGGGCGTCATCATCAGCAACGCCTCGTCCGACCGAGTCGTCGCTTTGCCGAGCTTGAATCTCCGCTCAAAGCAGAGATTCGAGCCCGGTTGTGCTCTGCCGATCGCATGCGATGGGCGAATCTTGAACCTGCGCGCTGACGCAAGGAGTGATGGTGGATCGCCGCCGCGTCGCGTGTGCGACTGACGGACGGACGCGCGGCCGTTCCGGTCCTCCGGCGCTGCTGCATCTTGAACTTGCGAAACGGCAAGCGGTCGGGAACCCTTGCGTTCAAGTTGCAACGTCATTCGAATGCCCGAGCAAAAATCGATTGCGGCGCTTGCACATTCGAAATGCGAATGCTCAAGCGGGTAAAATTTATGATCACTCACGCGCATTGCGCCAGTGTACATATCGCACATGAAACACCATACAAACCACAAGTGCGTCAGCCGCCGTTCAGTGTACTGGATGTACGTTCGCTCTCATAGTTTGTGCTTGGGTTGTTCGCTCGCTCCTCAAACGGGGCGGATTATACAAAACTCTGTATAGTGGAGGCAGCAGGGAATCCTCAGTTCATTGCACCAGAATCGCATCTGCGCTCGTTGAACTTGCATTTCGGTTGGCGGCAGTGTTTTAAACACATCTGGAATGCGAATCTATTTTATACAAGAGCGTTTTTCGATCTTTCCTGCTTCTTTGTTGCCTTGCAGTTGCGAATCTGTTGGTTTTGTATACTCGCGTGCGATGCCCCGACCGTATCTTTGCAGCTCTTATTCCTGTGCGAAACACAAGAAAAAGAGGCTGGACGCTCGAAACTTCCGCTGAACCCATGGAAATGAACCCCGCCACTCCCCACAGTCGAAGGCCTCGAAGCAGTCGACGCAACGACGCGGAAAGAGAGAGAGAGAGAGCGTGGCATCTTGACAGTGAAAGGAAGGGTCGTGGTGTGACTGGACCGCTCGCTTCCTGACGTGCTCTCGGTCGGCGCCAGCTATTGGCTGGATTTCTCACACGCCCCCGACTGTATCACATCTCAGCGCGGTACAACGTCGAATCTCGAATTCCGGTCCTCTGCCGAGCGGGGGTTTGGTTGGCTGGGCACGTCACTGTTTAAAACACTTTTCTGTTTCAATCCTTTCGAAAATCGTGCCAAAAAAGCGGAAGCGGCGGCCCGGTCTTTGTGTCTGCAAGGCAACGGCCCAATGGCCGAATCTGGACCAATGGCCGCGCACCGAGCGAGCGACACGAGCGACACGAGCATTCAACCCGCGCCGCCTGTCTCTCCGTCCGCGTCCGCTTCGCATGCGGTCGGCGCGCTCCACTTTGCATCCCGCTCGGCCGCACGCACGCCCCCTCCGCGCTCTCACAGCCGCAGTTCTTCCCCAAGGACGAAGGCCGAAGCTTCTCCACCCCCCCAAGCACGAAATGTTCAGGCAACAGCAGCAGCAGACGCGCTTCGCCATGCAGCCGGCCGGCGCGTTCCTCAAGCGGAGCGCCGCCGGAGAGGAGGCCGAGGCCGAGGCGGACGCGGCGCTGCGCTCCATTGAGGCCATCGGCGAGGGCGGCAGCTTCGAGCAGGAGCTGCTGGCGCTCGCCAAGCTGCAACTGGTGCAGGGCCCGCTGCAGCCCGCGGACGCGCAGGAGACGGACGCCGGCGCCGCGTTCCTCGAGAGCATCCGCCGCGGTCTGGACGCGCTCAAGGCTGCTGATGGTGACGACGACGACGATGAGGATGAGGATGAGGATGAGGACGAGGACGAGGACGCGAGCGGCTACTACCACCCGGCCGCCGGCAACACGTACTACTACGTGCCGGACGACAAGGCGGCCAAGGCGCCGGCCTCGCTCGACCTGTCCAACACGTCGACGGCCTCGGCCTCGTCCGGCTCGTTCGCGTCCTCCCATCCGCCCTGCGCGTCCTCCACGCGAGCGACCGAGGACGAGCTCATCTTCGAGCTCGAGATCTGAAGCGGTCTGCCCGCTCGTCCCGTCCGTCCGCTCGCCTCGCCGGCAGTCCCTAGCATAGCAGTGTAATACCTATTTATTCAAAGGCAAGTGCCCGAGCGCAGGGCGTCATGAGGCCCCCTGCGCCGGCGAATAAAGCGCCGAATGTCGGCTTCTCCATACGAATCTCCTGTCTGTTAGTCTGTCAGTCTCTTGGCCGTGTGTCTACATGGTATGCGCGGCCGCCTGCTTCTTGCCAAGCACCATGGCCGCTTCGATCCACACAGGAAAGGGCGCTGGGCGAGTCCGACGATAGGCGATAGACGATAGACGCTAGACGATCGATCGACGCTCCAGTACATTCGACTCGACTCGAACGCTACGATCGTACTCACAACCGACAACGACGACAGACAGACAGCACCTTGCGTGCGACACCAACACTAGTACAGCGATGCGATAAATACTGCGAGCGCGGCCGGCCTGCGGGCTCAGATCTCGCGCTCCTTCGGGTGCGTGCGCTCTCCACGCTCTCCACGCTCGTCCTCACGCTCACGCTCACCGCGCTCGGCCACGTCGCCCTCGTCGCCCTCGTCCTCGCCGAGCAGGTCCGACTCGGAGAAGGTCGAGAACTTGGGGAACGCGCTGTCGCGCACGACCACCTCGGTGTTCCGCCGCTCGCCCTCCCGGATCGTGTGCGGGTCGACGATGTCGTACTCCGTGTCCGCGAGCGAGCTCATGGTGCTCGTGATGGACACGCCGGACGAGTCGGGCGCGAACGGGTCCGTCGACAAGATGACGCTCTCGGCGGACGCGAGCCGCACGTAGCGGCTCTGCTGCTCGAAGCTCGAGAACTCGTCCTCGTCCTCGCGGCCCTCGACGATCGCGTTCGGCACAAAGTTGGAGCGCGCGGCGGACACCGGCCTGCGCGTCAGGCTCGCGTCCAGCGGCATCATGGGCGACGCCGGGTGGGTCTTGAGACTCGTCGTGGACGACGTCAGGTCGCCGCCGCCGCTCTGGTCCAGCCGAAACTGCGGGCCGAGCGAAAAATCGGCCGTGGACGACGACAGACTGCTCATGGACAGCAGCGTGGGCGCCGCTACCGACGGCTGGCGCGTCGAGCCGCGAGCCTCCGAGTCCGCGAGGATGACGATGCTGCCGTCCAGGTACTCCGAGCCGCCGCCGAGCACGGTGATGCTGTTCGCCGCGGTCGGAGTCAAGTGCGCCGAGTACGTGCGGCTCGCGAACGCCATGTTGGAGCCCTTGGTGGAGCCTGGCGGCAAGGCGAACACGGTCCCGTCGGTGCCGAAGCTGCTGCCGTACGGCTCGCGCTCGCCCCTGCGATTCTTGCGCACGCGGTGCGCGATGAACACGGCGAGGACGATGACCCCGACGCCCGCCGCGCTAATGAGCGCGGCCATCATGGCCACGTCCGACGAATGCGGCTTGGACGACGCGGTCTCAGCGGTGGAGCTGCCTTCGCTGTCGCTCGACGCGTCGATGGCCGAGCTCGAGGAGGAGGGCGAGGGCGTCGTCGACGACGCCCGCAAGCTGCCGGCCGCGGCGGACCCACTGCCTGACCCAGTCGTTTTGACGATCGGAGTCACCGTGCCCGCGACGTTACTGTCGCCGTTGTCTCTGCTGCTGCTGCTATTCGACAAAGGGGCCGTCGTGCTGCTCGGAGCTGCTGTCGTACTGCTCGGAGCTGCTGTCGTACTGCTCGGAGCTGCTGTCGTACTGCTCGGAGCTGCTGTCGTACTGCTTGGAGCGGCTGTCGTGCTGCTTGGAGCTGTGGTGGAGGCCGCAGTCGACCCGTTGGAAGCCGTGGCGCTGCTAATACCAGAGTCTGTCGCATCCCAAGCCAGCCAGCCACCCGTCAGTCTCCACGTCCAGCCATCAGAGAGACAGACGCCTAGCAACGCACCGCAGATTGTGTAGGTGTCATCGTAGGGGCAGGCGCCGCTGTCCCCCAGGTCGTAGCACGAGAAGCTGCCGGTGCTCAGCTGGTACATGCACGGCGGGCAGTCACCCGTCGCGCGGTCGCACTCGCTCTCGCCGTTGGCGATGCACGTGCTGGACGCGCACACATCGCTGTTTGCCGCCCATGCGGAGCCAGCGAGCGCCGTAACAGCAACCGCAGCAGCAGCAACGACGGCGTTAAGCGTCCGCCGCCGCCTGCACGAGGCTCTCATCGCCATTTCCCGGCGGTAAATCGGCAACTGACGCGCTAACCCGCACCTGTACGTCGGCTACAGCCACGCCGCGTCCTCTGCTCGCAGTCCAGTGCGCAGTCCGCGAGCGTCCACGGAGATCCGGGCGGCGGAATTCGTGGCGCGCGGAGACCCAGACGCGATGTGGTCGACTCCGCTCGGTGCCTGTCGCCGGAAGGTCTACTATCGCTCTGCTATGTAGTTCCGCTAGCTAGAGCACGAGCGGGCTGTAAAGGGCGTCGGCGGCGCGGACGAACAGGAGGGAACCGTATCGCGCCGGCAGTGTGACTTTGTCCATGGTGCATGTAAAAGGCCATGTGCGCGCCGCGCTTTTCCCGGTGGAAACGGGTACTAATACTGTATCCAGTGCGGGCTGGCTCCTTTCACTTAGGTTCACTATCTGATCAGAAGACAGCATAAGATACCTGTTTAGACTCAGATTACTTAAGTACGCGGTGTAGTAATACTGCAACCGCCGTGTCGACCGTGACGTGTCTGCACAGCTCACGCCATCCTGGTCGATGCCTCAAGGAAGATCGTAACTGGGTTCAAACCTGACGGGGGTGAGCGGGCCTTTACTTGGCCGCACCATGCGGCGCGACTAGTGTCACTCGCGCCATGCTGTAGAGACGGCGCGGGCGGACTCGCCTTTTCCGACTCAACATCCTGTCCAGCATGGCCATCGCGAGATGGTGATCACGCATGTGGAACGCTTGACTCAAGCCTTGAGCGGCGGCTCGGCGTCGAAATGTACGTGTCAATGTAAATCTCTGTGGTGAAAAAAGTTGCATTATACTTAAACTGAGTATGTAGCTCACTGAAATCGGAGCAAGTATAGTGAAACTAATAGAAACATAGTGAAGCCAAGTAAATCCCTGTGGTGTCGCGTTGCACTCTTGCATGTGCGCGCGTCAGAGACCTAGACGGACGCCGTGGGCGGACTAATATCTCGGGGTTACGCCCCTGGGATCGGGAACTGCGGATCTGCAAGCAAATCGTTCGCGCAAGGGACGCACGACAGCTATGTTCAGCCATGGCAAGCGCAGCAACACAGGGTCGCTCTGCTGCATTCGTTTGAACAGAGAGAAAGCTCCTCTAACGCCGAGTGCTGAGAACCGCCGGCCGGACCCGTCGCCCCTCCATCACACGCGCGGCGCGGCTGGCGGTGTCGCGTCCCGCTTGACCTTTTTGCGCGCGTCCGTGTACTCAGTCATGCCCTGGCCGCTCCCGACGACGCCGACGCGGCCGGCGACCGTATCGGGCGACGCGAACATGCTCGTGCCGCGCCTGGAGAGCACGCCGCTGGCGCCCTTGACCTTCTTCTTGACCGCCTTGTGCTGGAACGCCTTCCAGTCGTGCTGCTTGAGGTTGCGCTCGTTGTCGATGCTCTTGTGCCGGTTCAGGCTCTTGATGGCGCGGATGCGCTTGCGCTTGCGGTCCTTCTCGGCCTCGCTGTCCGTCGGCAGGATCTGGAGGTTCTCCGGGATCTTGATGGGCTTTTCGATCACGGCGGCCGCGGGCTTGGCCGCCGCGGCCTTCGTCACTGCTTGCCCGGAGGCGGGCGTCGTCACGGCAACTGCCGCGTCCGCCACCACGGGCCGCATGTACTCGTACGGCACCTCCTCCGAGTTGCCGTAGCCATCGAAGAGCACCTGGAAGCCGTGCGCCGTCACGTTAGTCACGGAGCACGTGTAGTACTGCGAGTCGACATAGTACTTGGCCTCGCACTTGAAGCCTTCGGCGATTGTTGCCTTGCCCGGCAGCTCCGAGTGCCTGGCGTCGACGCTGACAGCGCGGAGGGCCGTAGCGGGCAGCTCGTCGCGGTTGCCGAAGCCCAAGTACACGACGTTGCACGTGTCGCTCGCGGTCAGCGACTCGATATACGCGGGGTACCAGACGCCCTTGGACTGTGCCTCGACCACGGCGCCCGGACTGAATGACAGCTCTGTTCGTCCGCAACACAAGAGAACCGCAGCGATGCTGTCAGCTCACGTCCCAACACCGAGCCATGGGCGTTAGGCGCGCTACAAAGCGGCGATAGCATGGCGCTTGGACCCGATTTGAAGCTGGTTACCTGGCGCTAGCGTCGGCTGGTGCTCTTCCTCCTGTAGCGCGCCATCTCCGTCTGCGCTAGTGATAGCTCCGCCCAGCTTGAGCTCAATCTGCCGCGCCACACAGCCCGTTAGGTCGCCACGATCGTCAAAGCAGGCGACAACCACCCAGCCAGTCGCTCGCTCGAACGCACCGCCTCCTTCGTGAGCCGCACGACCTCCACGAGGTCCGCGGCGATGCCCAGGAACTCGGCATTCTCCGGGTCGGTCTGCAGCAGCTCGTGGATGTTCTGCAGCTGCTCCGTGAACGTCACGAGCCGCGCCTGCAGCTCCTCCAGACTCGTGTCGCTCGCCCCCGCCATTATTATCACTCGCTTTCTTGTGTGTTGCCTGGTCAGTCGGTCGGGTTACGCTGCGTAACTTACGCAACGCCAAAAAAAGTCACACGGTTACCTTTGAAGAAGTAACCCTCCAGGAGAGACATGTGACGCGAAGGTCGCGCGAACTAACGGGGCTTTCCCCACTTTTCGACACGAGAACAAAACGCGGAAATCCAACACACGAGGGTACACATCATCTCATCGAAGAAGGGCGGCGGCGGCGGCGGCGTTCCCCCCCCCCGCAGCTATAGTACAGTAAGCAGCGAGGGGACGGAAGCGGTCGGCGAGTAGACCGACAGTCCGGCGCACGAGGGCGACACTAAGGTACGCGCTCGGCGGTCGGGACTAGACGGCGGGAGTTGCAGTGGCGGAAAGGACGGAAGTGCTGAGTTGTACCCCTGCGATACTCGCGCGTGCTGCCGCCGTTAGGGCGATAGAAGGCGCGAGCGAGCGAGTCATCGACAAGGATGAAGAAGCTGGTGATCAAGCCGTACCGGCAGAACATGGGCATGGACCTGGCGCGCGCGCAGGGGATCTGGACGTCGCTGCGCAGCGCCATTAACGAGATCTTTTCGCACAACGCGAGCCTGCTGTCGTTCGAGGAGCTGTACCGGTGGGTGTCGCTGCCTGTCGGCGCAGTCTCTCTGGGCGGGGCGACTCACGGCGGCGTATGGCGCGAGCAGGAACTCGTACAACCTCGTTCTGCACAAGCACGGGGACCTGCTGTACGACGGAGTCATCGGCGTCATCACGGAGCACCTGGAAGAGACGGCGACCAAGGTGAGCGGCGCGTCGGACGACCAGCTCCTGGTCGTGCTCAACCACGAGTGGACCGACCACCAGGTCATCATGACGATGGTGCGCGACATCCTCATGTACATGGTACGCCGTCCGCCTTTTATTGATGCCAAGTCCTTACGCGGTTGAGTGCAAGAGCCGCAATACTTATGAGCATGTCGTGACCGCCCGTTGTGGTGCGACGCAGGACCGCACCTACGTGACCCAAAAGCGCAAGGCGCCGGTATACGACAGCGGTCTATACATCTTCCGCGACACGATCGCGCGCAACCCGGCGATCCGGGAGCGACTGCGAAACCTACTGCTGCGGAACATTGAGCTCGAGCGCAACGGCGAGCTCATCGACCGAGGACTGATCAAGAGTATCTTGCGGATGCTCGTCGACCTAGGTGTGCACTCCAACACGGTCTACGAGGACGACTTCGAGTGGTACTTCCTCGAGCGCACGCTCGAGTTTTATCGCGCGGAGGCGCAGGTGACGCTCGATACGACAACGTGTCCCGAGTACCTCATCCAGGCAGAGAGGCGACTGCTCGAAGAGGGACAGCGCGTGACCAACTACTTAAATTCGACGACGGAGCACAAGCTGAAGGCAATCGTGGAGACGCAGCTGATCAAGAACCAGGCGAAGGCACTCGTGGAGATGGAGAGCTCTGGCTGCATTGCGCTTTTCCGCGATGACAAGATTGATGCTCTGCGGCGCATGTACACGTTGTTCCGCCGCGTCCCAAGCGTGCTGAACGAGATCAGCGACTGCGTGTTTAACTACATCCAGTCGCACGGCGAAGAGCTGGTAACGACGCAGTCGAACCCCGAGACCGCGCTGGATGCTGCGCAGTTCGTCGAAAAGCTGCTGTCTCTGCGCGAGAAGTTCGTGGTGTTCCTGTCGCAGTGCTTCTTCGACGATCCGCAGTTCCACAAGAGTATCAAGCAAGGGTTCGAAGGCTTTATGAACACTAGCACAGTGTGTGCCGGATACTTGGCGCAATACCTGGATGAGCTGCTGCGCGCGAAGAACCGACTCGAGGACGAGATGGATACTCGAGTGACGCAGGTGATCGCGTTGTTCCGGTACCTGCAGGACAAGGACGTGTTCGAGGAGTTCTACAAGCTGCTGCTCGCGAAGCGCTTGCTGAATGCTCGCGGGACATCGGACGAGGCGGAGAAGCTCGTGATTTCGAAGCTTAAGGCTGAGTGCGGGTATCAGTTCACCTCCAAGCTGGAAGGCATGTTCAAGGACATGAGCATCTCGAAGGACCTGATGGAGCTGTACCGGAAGGTGACTGCTGCGAACGCACGCCAAGCGAATGCGACCAGCCTTGTCCAGTCCAACGATTACCTGTTGGACCCGTCCTCAGCGCTCGCTTCACCTCTGTCGGTCCAAGTGCTCACAAGTGGCTTCTGGCCGACGGAGATGGCTCCCATGTGCGCGCTTCCGCAGGCGCTAACGAAGATGATCGCGTCCTTCGAGACCTTCTACCTTGCGCGCCACAATGGGAGAAAGCTGGCGTGGCTGGTGAATATGGGCACTGCCGATTTGCGCGCCACGTTCTTTGGAGGCGTGGAAGAAGGAGGAGGCAGCAGACACCGCCACGAGCTGAGTGTCTCGACCTATCAAGCGGTCATTTTGATGCTCTTCAACCAAAGGCCCACGTGGAACTACAAGGACCTTAGCGAGTCGACGCGCATCGAAGCGGGCGATCTCAAACGCCATCTCATCTCGCTCTGCACGCCCAAGTACAAGATTTTGATCAAAAGCTCCAAGGGCAAGCGCATCGACGAAGAGACCGACACGTTCACCATCAATGACTCGTACAAGTCCAAGCTGCACCGCGTCCGAATACCGCTGGTGTCGCAGAAGGAGTCGTCGCTGCTGCCAGCGATGGCGGGCATCGCTTCGAAGCACCCCGTTGACGCACTGCCGCCTACCGTCGCGGAAGACCGCAAACATCTCGGTGCGTTGTGAATTCTGTTGATATCGTTGTGCATTACTGGAGGCTAACCAACCCACGTGTACTTCGTTCGTGCTGGTCAAAACGCAAACGATAACAGTCGAAGCGGCGATCGTGCGCATCATGAAGACCCGCAAGCAGATGCCGCACAACCAGTTGATCGCCGAGGTGACGCGACAGATGACTGGCCGCTTTACGCCGTCTCCGCAGCTCATCAAGCTGCGCGTCGAGAGCCTGATCGAGCGCGAGTACCTCCAGCGGAGCCCGTCCGACCGGCGGGTGTACAACTATTTAGCGTAACCTGCACGGCGATGAGCGAGGGGAGCGACGCGAGCGACGCCAGTCCCTCGGTGTCCTCGCGCTGGGTGTTTTCTCCATTTCGGCTATCGAATGGCTCGGTCCGTGCGGTTAGAAGGAGTAGCGAGTACTTCGTCGTAATGGCATGCGCGGCTTTTCGGACGCTTTAAGTCGATCACGTTGAAGTATTGTTTTTTGTTGTTGTCGATAACTGACGAGTACCGTAGCTGCCACAAAAACATGGTTCCACAGTGGGACATTCACTTAGGTTCGCGTGCGCACTTTACGCGCGCGCGTCGCCTCGTGTCACGCCATAAAGTAGGCACCTCTCAAGACAAACCTCCAATACCGACACCAAGCTCTTCACTCCCACAACCACTTCCATTATTACAGTCGAAAGTCTGTAAAGCGAGGGATCGCGGTGTGGAGGCCGCTTCATCGCGACGGGCGGCGCTTACGCTCGGCCGGCTCACCGCGTCGGGTAGTTTAGCGCCCCGCCCTCCGCCGCCGCCGCTCGACCGCCGGGCGCTCGACCCTCCTCTTCCCATGGCCGACAAGCGGCTCGCGCCGCGCGCGCAGACCGAGCTGCGCTCCGTGGCCGTGCAGCCGCGGTCGTCCACGCTCATCCACCACTTCCAGGTGCCGGCGTCCCCGGCGTCCACCAGCGCCTCCGTCCCGGCCGCCGCCAAGGCGTCCTTGGCCATGCGCGCGCGGGTCGCGAGCGCGCACGCGCTGCGCCGCCAGCACTGGAAGCTGCACGCCACGTGGCTGCTGCTCGTGCTGTCCTTGACGCTCGTGTGCCTCGCGGACGCTCGACAGCCGCGCGCCGGCGACAGCGAGGGAAGCGGCGCGGCCAAGCGCTCGGCGTCCGCGTCCTCGGCCAGCGAGCAGCTGTACCTGGTGCTCGTGAGCATCCCGGTGCTGGACAAGGTGCTGCCGCTCAAGAACCTGGCCGAGGAGCTGCTGTACCGCGGCTACCGCGTCGGGTTCGCGCTGCCAGAGGTGCGTGTGTGGCTGGCCCCCACCGCCGTGTCGCTCGCTCCGCCGGCGCTAACGTCGCTCGCTCGCTCGGTCTCGCGCCGGTTGGTCAGAACTGCCGGCACTGGGTCAGCGACCTGGATGGGCTCGAGTTCGTCTCGCTCGGCAACATGACGCCCAAGGGCCGCGGCAGCTTCCGGGAGCTGGGCGAGCTCCAGGCCGTCGGCGCGTACGAGAGCTACCTGTCGACGCTGCGGTTCTACAGCTCGTTCCAGCGCCCCATGCTCGCAGCGTTGCTGGAAGACCTGGAGGACGACCGCCCGGACCTGCTGATCGTGGACCGGCACTCGTTCGCAGGCTTCGACGCCGCCCACGCGTTCGGACTGCCCTACGTGGTCAACAACCCGCACCTGCTGCTCGACATGGACGCGCCTCCTGCCTACGTGCCCGCCCCCTTCACCAACTACTCGATGCACGTACGTCTGTCTCCCTCAATGACGGTTCTTCGAGCTATCACTGACGACCCGAGTGTGTGTGTGTGCCTGCCTGCCGGCCTTCATGGACAGACGCCGAGCGTGCTGGAGCGGTGTCTCAATGGCTACTACCGCCTGCAGTTCCGGATGGCGCTCGTGCGCGCGTTCGGAGACGTGAACCAAGCTCGCGCGGACTTTGGGCTCGCTCCGGTGCAGGACAAGAACGAGCTCTTGGCGCGCCAGCTTGTGCTCGCCAACTCGGCCTTCGGACTCGACGCCGCGCGGCCCATGGCGCCGCAGTTCGCCATGGTGGGTCTGCTGCGCTCGCGCTCGCTGCTCGAGGCATCCGAGTCGACTTCGACGGTAGAATCCAGCGGACCCAGGCGCCATTCGCTGCCCGCGGCGCTCATGAGCTGGCTGGAGCAGGGCGGCCACCTCAAGCACCAGCGTCAGACGACAAGCGACCTTGTGTACATTAGCTTCCCGCCCGATGTACCGCTCGCGCCAGAGTTCGTCGTGCAGCTGGTACGTTCCCCTCGCTTTGGTCTTCGTCATCTTTACGACTGAGGATGTCCCGCTCACGGCTTCGTGTTGGGCCATGCTACGCCGTAGCTGGACGCGTTCGAGCGCGTCGACGCTCGGCTGCTGTGGAAGGTGACGCTGCAGGAGCGCGCGGCGTTCGACTTGCGCGCGCGGCCCCGCGACTCGGTGTTCTTCCTGGGCGAAGGCGACCTGCCTCCTGGCGCCGCCGACGCTGCAGTGCTCACTCAAGCCCGAGTGTCCGCAGTGCTGACGCCTGGGAACCTCCCCACCGTCCAAGAGGCGCTCATTTCCGGCGCTCCGATCGTCGGGATCCCCTTCTCGGCCGACCAGGTGCGTTTGGTCTTGATACCGGCCTCGATCTGATGGGCTCAAGTGTTGTTCGTCACTCTCACTCACTCTCTGTGTGTTGTGATTGCTGGATCAGTGGGAGAACGTGAACGCCGTGGCTCGAGCCGGCGCCGGCCTGACGCTCGAGGCCGCGCAGTTCTCGGCCCAGAGCGTGCACGAAAGCGTCCACCGCCTGCTGTCCGAGCCGGCGTTTACTCGTGCAGCTATGCGGCTTGGGCATATCGTGTTGGCCGCTGGCGGCTCCCCCCGCGCGGCGGACGCGGTCGAGGCGGTGCTGATGACGGGACCGCTGGGGATCGGCGACGCGTCCTTTCTCCTGCCCATGCGCAACCTGCAGCCGCTGTACAAGACGTACCTGGTGGACGTGTACTTTGTCTACGGCGTGATCCTGTGCGGCGCGTTCGTGATCCTGCGCACGTTCCTGGCGGTCGTGCTCGCCGTCTTCCAGCCGCTCGTGGACGAGCTGGACCTGGAGGACCTCGAGGAGGACGAGCGGGCGGCGATAGCTGAGGCGACCGGCGCCAAAGCCAGCGTCAATGCGCCGGAGCACGGCGGTGGGAGGCGTAAGACAGCGTACTAGAGCACCTACACCAGCTGCGTTCGGCTGGAAGTGCTCCACCGCCAGACCGAGATACAGCACTCGAACAGAGAGAGAGAGGGGAGACATGAGCGAAATACAGAGACAGCCCGACCGGTGCGCCCTCAGTTGGCGAGTGATACGTACTGGCGGGGCTGGGCCCACTGCAACTTCAACGCGTTATAGCTCCTGGTCATTTACATGACGTAGTGACGACCAAATGCTAGATCTTTCCTATAGCGCCGGCTGTTACCGCCGGTAACTTACCGGTACATTTTGTTAGCGACTGACCATTGTTTGACGGAATGTATACCACATGGTGCGGAGGAAATGAATTCGACTTCTGACTCCTTTCTTCGAACCCAGCGCGTCATTCCTCCGCATATTCCTCCTTCTGATTGGTCATAAATGTCATTGTAAAGCGCTGCGGATTGGCTGAAACCCGCACGGATGTCACCAGCACCTCCGTCACGTCCACCACTTTATTCTTTGTGTACTACGGTTCACTATGGCGCACGTCCCCCCTTGTCGCTTCTCCTTTACACGCCGTGTACAGTGTACTATGAGTAATACACTGTCCGTAGTGTTCAGCGCGCGCCGTCTACACTTTTCACTTGATTTGACTATACTCCACGCAGATCAACCGCCCCGCCCGGCCCATTAAAGTCCCCACCGCCGCCCGTAGTATAATAGCGGCAGCGAGAGCGCGAGCGCCGCGCCGCCGCCGCCTCTTCGCCCGGCTCCGACCGCCTCTACGCGCGGGGGAGGGAGCCGCCTGCACGGCGCGCCGCAGAACGCGCCTGGCCCCGGCCCAGCACCGCTCGGGGGCCGCTCGGGGGCCGCTCGGGGGCCGCAGCACCGCGCGCACTGGCGGCCATGGACTCCATGGTGGAGGCCACGGCCGAGCCGGAGGCCCAGCCGCCGCCGCAGACGCTGTACAGCAAGCTCGAGACGCCCGTCAAGCTGCGCGCGCGCGAGTTCCACGCGCAAGAGACGTTCAACAGCGAGGACGCGGCGTCGCCCGGCGCGGACGCGTCCCCGGCCCCGGGCCCGGCCAGCGGCGCGGACAGGATCGCGCGGGACGTCCAGGCGGCCGACCGCGGCGACTCTAGCGGCAGCGAGGCCGCGGACGAGGACGAGGACGCGCGCGCGCCCGCGGACGGCGCCACGGAGCGCCTGCGCTCCACGCCGCAGCGGCCGGCCGGCGTCCCGAGCCGGGCCGAGGCCGCTCCGGACCCGCAGCAGCTGCCGCCGAGGTTCCTGAACGGCCCGTTCCAGCTCAACTCTTACTTTTCGGTGCGGCTGCTTCGGTCCGCGCAGCTCGTGGCCGCGCTGGACGCGGTCGCGCTCGCGTGCTTCTACTTCTACCGGCGCGGCGACCTCATCTCGGGCGGCGGCATCTGGGTCCCCTCGCCCGTCGCCATGCTGCTGTCGACCGAGCACAGCTGCCGCACGACCGTCGCGCTCTCGGCGCTCGTTTACCACCTCCTGCCGGCCGTCGTCGTGCTCGGGCTGCCCGCCTCCGGCCTGCGCGTCTTCGAGCCCTTCAAGCGCGAGCACCGCATCGACCGCGGCGGCCGGCTCCAGAAGGTCAAGCGCACCATCTTCCTCCAGGTCTGCGAGGTCGTCGGCGTCGCCGTCTTCCTCTACCTGGCCGTCGTCACGGGCTTCTTCGTCTACTTCTTCTCCAGCGGCAGGCTCTTCGCCGACTGCGACGGCAACGTCGCCGTCTACCTCTTCTGCGCCGCCGCCGTGCCAGACTACGCGCTCGTTTTTGTTGTCGTGCGCTGCTTCGCGCGCTTCCGCGAGCACCTCAAAATGCAGCTCGGCGCCTTCAAGGAGAGCGACCAGACGGGCGACGTCAAGGCCCACGTGCTGCGCTCCAAGCGCCGCCGCAGGCGCCGCCGCGAGCTGCTCAAGCGCCAGGCGTCCGCCGCCAACCCCCTCCACGACAGCAAGCACAAGGCCGCGGCCAAGGACAGCGCGTCGCAGCTGCTGGCCGTGCCCGCGCCGCCGCCGCCCGCGCTGCCCACGCGCTCGCAGCTCGTGCAGGAGGTGCGCAAGCGGCTCTTCCGAGGCGCGCAGCTCGGCGACCTGCGGCTGCTCAAGCGCTCGCTGCGCGTGGCGCGCACGCACCTCGGTGCCGGCTTCGCGCACGAGCTGTACGCGGACCCGTCCATGGTCTTCGGCGTCTTCGGGTTCGCGCGCAAGAACCCGCTGCACGTGGCCGCGTACCAGGGCAACCTGGCGGCCATGGACCTGCTCATCCGCGTCGGCGGGCTCGACGTCAACGCCTTCGACAAGGTCTCGCGGGTGCGCCTGAGCACGGGCGACCTCTTCTGGTACTTCGCGCGCTTCCTCATCCCCAAGCCCGTCGTGTCGGCCGACGAGGCGTACGCGTCCTCCATCTTCAAGACGACGCTCGTCACGCCGCTGCACTGCGCCGTCTCGACCGGCCGGCTCGAGGCCGTGCGCTGGCTCATCGAGCGCGGCGCAGACGTCAACCTGTGCTCCAAGTCGTCCTACCGCGTCGAGCACAAGCTGCCGCCGCTCTTCCTCGCCGACAACCCCGAGATCGTGCGCGTACTGCTGGTCAACGGCGCCAACCACCTCGCGATCCCTGACCCGGGACACATGAACACGCTCACGGTGCTGCAGCTCGCGTACTTGCGCGGCAACTACGCCGTCGCGCAGGTGCTCGAGGACTGGGGCGGAGACGTGGCGCTGACGCCGCTGCATGCCGCCGCCGCGCGCAACGACGTGGCCATGATTCGCTCCTACCTGCGGCGGCGAGTGAGCCCGGACTGCCTCGGCGAGCTCGGATACGTCGGCCTCAACAAGCGCACGCCGCTGCACTGGGCGGCCGTCAACGGCGCCGTCGACGCGGTCGAGATCCTGCTGGACGCCGGCGCGGACCCCAACTTCCCGGATGCGCGCGGGCGCACGCCGCTGCACTGGGCCGCGCGTGTGAACCGCTTGGATGTCGTGCGGATGCTGCTGAACCCCGACCGCAGCGGGTCCAGAGGCCGAGTCGCGGACCCGAACGCCGTGGACGAGAGCGGCATGACCCCGATCCTGTGCGCCGCCTGCGCCGGCGGCACGACGCGCGACATGTTCGCCGCGCTCACGACCGCGGGAGGAGACATCAACTTCCCGCTGGCGTCCACGGGCGACACGGCGCTGCACTTGGCGGTCAAGCTCGAGGATTTGCAGACGGCGCTCTCGCTGCTGAGCCTGGGCGGCGACATGATGCGCATGAATCGCGACGGACTCCGCGCGATCGACTGCACGACGTCCACGCAGCTGCAGTTCGCGCTCAAGCGCGCCGCCGGCCACCGCGACGTGATGATCAGCTACACGCACTCGCACAAGGAGTTCGCGCTCAAGCTGCGCAAGTCGCTCGAGGCCGCCAACATCACCGTCTGGCTCGACCTGATGGACCCGAGCGGCATCGGCGGAGGCTCCGTCTGGCGCGAGGAGATCGCGCGAGGCATCACCAACGCCGCCGTCGTGCTCTGCGTGCTCACCGAAGACTACGCGCAGTCCGAGTGGTGTCTCAAGGAGCTGGCGCTCGCCAAGCAGGTGGGCACTCCAATCCTCGCGCTGTCCACCGAGCGCGCGCCGATCTCCGAGGAGCTGCAGGTGTATCTGTACACGCGGCAGCTCGTGCCGTTCGAGCCGGCGATCACCAGCATCGAGCGCGTCGCGGCCAGCGACGGCAGCGACAGCAAGGCCACGGTCGTGCGGTACACGTACGACGAGGAAGCGTACAAGAACCAGCTGACGATGCTCCTCGACGGCCTGCGCGACGAGATCGAGAAGCGCAAGGTGGGCGACATGCGGCGCAACCACTACTTGCGGCGCCAGGAGACCATGCAGCAGCAGCTCGCCATGTCGTCGAGCGGCAAGAAGTGGATGCTGCAGCAGGCGGCGTCCGGCGCGAGCCACAAGAGCCGCGGCGGCAGCTCCAAGCGGCTGCACGCGCAGTACTCGAGCGGCCAGCCAAAGTTCGACGAGCGCGCGCTCGAAATGTCCGCGTCCGCCGTCACCGCCGGGTACGAGAGCGATGCTAACGTCGGCGACTTCACGCAGAGCGACAGCGTGTTCGACTCGTCGCGCTCCTCGTTCTCCATGATCGACACGGCGCTCATCAACAACACCAACAGCAACATGGCGGTGGACGTCGGCATGCCGCCCATGTCGATCGGCAACAGCCGCGGGCCGCGGCATCGCGTCGGCGGCTCCAGTCGCTCGCTCCGCTCCGTGGGCAGCAACAGCAACGGCGGATACGGGAGCGCTCGCGGCGGCCGGCGCCTCAACTTTGACTTTGGCGCCGGCCCGAGCGGCGGCATGAGCCGCGTGAGTAGCGCCAGCAGCGTCAGCAGCATGAACGACGAAGGCTACGGCGTGTCGGACAGCATCATCATGGACACGGGCGGGTACTACTTCCACAAGCCCAACCTGGCCGAGCTGCGCGAGCGACACCCGTCCGCGGGCCCAGGGAAGGCGGGCAGGCGCCGCGCGACCGGCTCGAACGGCGCCACCGAGAACCCGTACGTGAGCGAGAGCATCGTCGAGTCGTTCCAGGAGCTCGCGACGGCCACGGCGGGCGGCGAGCAGTTTGTCTTCATCTGCCACGGCGACTACCACTACCGGTTCGTCAAGAAACTGTGCGTCGAGCTGTGCCGCGAGGGCGGGCTGCGCTGCTTCGTCGACCGCAAGCACCTGCTGCTCGCCCGGCAGGACACGGGCGAGACGGACGTGTCGACTGCGAGCGCTAGCCGCGTGCTCTCGGACTCGGGCGTCAGCAGCAGCGGCGTCGCGACGGACAGTCGGCACCGGCTCCACGGCGAGGAAGACATGTCTCGGCGCATCCACGAGGCGAAGGAGGCCATCCTCAAGTGCTCGGCCTTCGTGCTGCTCGTGTCGGAGAAGACGCTGGCGAGCGAGCTCGTGCGCGACCAGCTCGCGTTCGCCGAGGACAAGGGCAAGAAGATCCTGCCCGTGGTGGTCGACCGGCTCGAGTTCTCGCTCGACATGAAGTACTCGCTCGCGCGCAGCGAGTTCTTCCACTTCTTCTCCAAGGGCGACATGATGGGCTTCGACCGGTCGCTCGCGAGGCTGCTCGACGCCGTGCGCGAGGAGGTCTACGGCATCACCGTCGGCACGCAGCAGCAGCAGCTCAAGCAAAGCCGCATGCACCTGCCGTCCATCGCGACGTCCGCGCTGGACGAGGACGAGCACTACGACTACTACAACGAGGAGGAGGACGACAACGACAACGATGCGTCCCAGTACTCGGCCCAGTCGTTCCGCAGCTTCGTCGGCGCCGACTTGAGCAGCGCTCGAGGAGCAGCGTTGGGTCGCCCAACGTCGCCCAGCAGCAGACTCCGCGGCGGCTTCAGCGACCTGCGCGAGAGCTTCGTCGCCGACGACGACGAACTGGACCCGGCGCTGCTGTCCCGGCACTACCAGGCGTCGATCGGGTCTGTGCGTCGGCGGCGGGGGATGAGCTCGCCCACGTACCATGGCGCTGGCGGGTTCAGCGTGGCCAGCGCGCGCGGCGACGCCTTGGGCACGGGCTTCGGCTTGCCGCCGACGCGGCTGTCGCAGTCGTTCGTGGACGCGTCGGGCACGCGCGCGGCCTCGCTGCACCCGACGGGCTCGGCGCGCGGCATGGCGTCCGACATGAGTTTGTCGCAGTCCATCCTCGGCAACTTCTCGTCCTTCGTCGGCCGCTTCTCGGACGACGAGCTGGACGACGACGAGCTGGCCGACGACCTGTCCTTCGCCGGCATCCGCGACGAGGACCTGGACGATCTGGACGACGGGTTCGACGACGACGCCCCCGGGTTCACCAGCTCCGGCAGCAGCCGCGGCGGAAGCAGCGGCGCGTACTACGGCGCGGACGAGGACTACGCCGTGGCGTCCGCGCGCACGACGTGGGGGATGCGGTCGCCGGCTCTCGCCCCCATGGCGCGGCACCAGCACGTGATCGGCATCATCAACGAGGACGGCGACTTCGAGGCGGCCGAGCGACAGACGGAGGCTCGGCGGCTGCTGCACGTCAAGGACCGGCGGAAGCAGCGCTCGGGCTCCATCAGCATCCTCGAGGCGCCGGCCGACGCGACCGTGGACGTCGCGCCCAGCGCCGTCGACGTCATGATGGAGCGCGCGTGAGCGCTACGGTCGGTCGATATATGGAGAGAGTAAGTAGCTTTTAGTAAGTGATAATTATGCACGGCAACCTGTCGAGTCATGTACGTTCACAGACATCCCCCCCCCCCGCTTGCCGTCTTTAGCTCCCGAACAAGCTTCACAAGCTCCATCGTCGCCACAGACTCGGGAACTTCAACGCGGTCAAGCGGACCCTAACCCCTTCATCCATCCCAAATAATTATTACATTTTATTTGCAATAACAAAACGATTATTATACAAAATAAGTGTCAAAATTGCGCTCCCCTGGACTTTTTGGCAGCGATCCGCCTTCAGCTTCGGAGATCTCATGGAGCTCGAGCTCGTCGTGTGCAGCTCGTCCGGCAAGCCCGTGTTCCACTACGCGCTCCCGCCCTCATCCTCATCCTCATCCTCGTCCTCATCCTCGTCCTCGCCCTCGGCCGCGGACGCTGCGGCCTTCGTAGGCTCGCTGCAGGGGCTCGTGGCCTTCGTGGCGCACACGCAGGGCCGCGCGCTGCAGGAGCTCGAGGCGGCGCACTGCCGCTGCGTCTTCCAGAGCGCCGACAACCTGACGCTCGCGGCCATCGAGCGGCTCCCGACGTCCGCAGGCGCCGTGACCGAGACCCGCGGCGCCGAGCCCGCGGCCTCGGCCTGCCTCGCGCGGCTACTGCGGCTGCTGCGCGCGCAGATCTTGCTCGTGCTGAGCGACCGCGGGCTCGACGTGCTGCGCAAGCAGCCGGGCTACGACCTGCGCGAGCTGCTGGGCGGCACGGACGGCGTCCTGCGTGCGCTGGCGGACCGCTGGCGCTCGCACGCGGCCGTGCGGCTCGCGGACTTCGGCGTGCCCTTCCTGCGGTTGCCGCCGGCGCTGCGAAAGCAGCTGACGCGCGCGCTCGCGGCCGAGCCCGAGCGGTCCGCGGACGCTGCGGATGACGAGGACGCGGCCGTGATCTGCGGCCTGCTGCTCACGCGGGAGCAGGTCGTGGCGGTCGCGCAGCCCAAGCGCAAGCAGTTCGCCATCCGCGTCGACGGTGCGTCGGACGACCGGCGTCCGTCTCTTACCGACCTACGAAGCAGCCGCCTGACGCTTTCGAACCGCCCAACTGTTGCCTCTAGACCTGCTGCTGCTCTCCAACTTTGTCTTCCACTCTCCGGCGCTCTCGAGCGCCGAGACCTGGACGCCCGTGTGTCTGCCGCACTTTAACTCGCGGTGCGTGCGTCCTCTTCGCCTCTCTATCTAACGATCTACATGGCGTCCTGGTTGTTTGGCTGGCTGGGTCGACTAACACGCGCGATGGCTGCAGCGGGTTCCTGCACGCGTACGTCGTGTTCCTGGCGCGCGAGCTGTGCCTGGTGCTGCTGAGCAGCCAGCAGTCGCCGGCGCAGTTCCCGCGCTTCCAGGCGCGGCGCGCGCTCGTCTCGCGGCGGCTGCGCGAGCTCGGCGCGCTGGACGCGATCGAGCGCTCGCTCGAGCGGTCCGCGCAGTGGCAGCCACATGAGGACCTGCCGCTGCTGCGCCACTTCGTCTACAAGAGCGAGGCGGCCGGCGCGTGCGCGGCGCCGGCGCTGGCCTTCCCGCTGGACGAGGAGGACGCCGAGACCAAGCAGCGGCTGCTGAGCCGCTACGCGCGACTGCACTGCCTTATGTTCGACGAGCGCGCCGTCGATGAGCGCGAGGAGGGCCAGGAGCTGGGCGTGCGGCTGCCGGCGCTGAACGAGCGCACCACGTCGCGGCTGGTGTTCGAGCGCCACGAGGACGGGCTGTGCATGGGCGTGGCGAGCGACGAGCACCGGCTGCTCGCGTGCTTCGACGCGCTCGCGACGGTCGCGGACGCGCGCGACCAGCTGCACGTGCTGCTCGAGCGGCTCAAGCGCGACGAGCAGCTCGTGGCGCCGTCCGCGCTGGCCTCTCGGCCGTGACCCTGGCGGTCTCCATGGCCCGGAGACGGTGACGGCGGTGGGTACTATCGGTGTCACCGTCGACCCCACGACGGCGTCACGCGGCCGCAATCCCTCGGCCGCAATCCCTCGGCCGCAATCCCTCGGCCGATGCGGGACGCAAGTCGCATCCCAACCCATCCCGACGGACAAACAACCGCGCTGGCCGGAGGGGGGCCACTGTACGTACCTGTAGCATTGGACAGGCACTTCTCCGCCCGTCCCCGCCGGTCCGAAGCTCGAGACGCGGCGCCGCAGTGGCGGACAGACCGCGAAAACGATGGCGACGCTCCCGGCCGCCGCGTGAAGCTGCCCGAGTCCCATGCAAGCTCATTGGAGAGTCCACACACACAAATGATGGAGACGCCTCTGTCCTACTACGTACAGTACAGTACGGTATACTCAACGGGTGGTGTCTCACGAGGTTTGACGCTGATTGGGCGTTCGATTTTACTTTACTGTACTGTACTGTACAGTACAGTTGGAAATAAGAGTATTGTACAGTAACCGACATTTGCAGCAAAGTACGTACAGTACATCGGTTTGTAACACTATGTGTCGCGTCCATGCACAGTTACCCTAGCGCACAGCAGGACATGGACAGTCGAAGGATGTGCCATGTACTGTACTGTTCCACTGGACGGATCACTATTTCACCAGAGATTGGGTGCTTGGCGATCGCTCGAGCACTCACCTCGCTGCGGCAGCTATACATATATACATACATACATACATACATACATACATACATACATACGCAGTGGTGTCGGGCGTCGTCAGGTAAACAGTGGAGAGTGAGCTTCAGCGCTTGAATGTCGTCACCTACGTTGCATCAGTCTTCATATCACAAAGATGGCAAATTTTGGACACGCAATTATTAGCTCAGGGGGAACAATCAATGCACACAAACTGTTCGATTTTTTAGAAAATTTCGTCAGGGTCAATCTGTGACAAAATAGGAGTATATGAAGCGGCGTCGTGGACGGGGAGATATAGAGCCGTTGCATCTCCGGCTCACAGCGTAAGGGCATCAATGACTGACTCGGAACTCAGTGCAATATCCTATAGGACTTCACGGACATCGACGAGTGTCGAGTCGCTGATGCATTGCAAGTGCATTCGGACGTCGTCGACCTGGGCAAACCGTCGTCCTGTTTTAGTCATCAATATTCTCGTATTGTCAATCAGACTGCTTTGATATTCCGGTTTTACCACATGATCGCGCCAACGGAAAGGCAGTGCAGCTTCTCCAAGTGTACACTGTCAACAGCTCTTTTTGGATGGATCGTTTGCAATCCTGTGGCTGGTTTTTGTGGCAAAGGCGCACAGTACAAGTCTTGTATAGATGAGTTGATGTGGTGTACGCTAAATGCGGTACATACAAACGTATGCACAGCTTGTAAACAAATTTTGACCTTACTTCCACCACCATCCTATTACATACTCTAATTTTAAAATAATTCTGTAATTCTGCTCACTCGTCGTGGGACCGCCGAGCAATGGAACCACCGAGCGCCGTGACCGGGGCCAGGCGACGAGAGACTCGGTGGATGGAGGGAAATGCGCCGCGCAGCTGTCCGTTCGGCTGCAGCACAGGAAACTGGCGGCTCGACGCTCGCAAAGAAAATCCTCGGTGGGATCACCACGGGGTGGACCTCAAAGAACGGCCAGGGATGCGCCTGGTGCCGAGCCCTGTGATTGGCTGCCGCTATTTTGACGAAATAATCGAAATTGTTCCGAAATATATATAGTTCAATATGATATTGAAGTGATTATTTATTCGACCGCAACTGCAGGCGAAACAAACAGCGATAACGATACAGTACAGAGGACTCCCAAGTACGGTAGGTACCTACAGGGTATATGGGACGCCGAAATCTTTTCCCCTCGGGCCGCCGTCCTCGCCGCCGCCTTGGCTCGCGGCCGACGGCTCCGTTTCGCTGGTTGCGGGTCCCTCGTCCGTCCGTCCCCTCCCTTTTCGGACCGTCCCCAAAGGATTTTCGCTTCTTCATTATTCAGGGGACCCCCCTCCGGCCCGGCCCGGCCGCCCGTCCCCTCCCGTGGCCGCTGGCGAATTGGACCGCTGCTTCCCCTTATCCTCCCGTCCCGAGGGAACGCACGCAATTGCGTGGCCCAAAGTGCAACAAAGTCCCGACGGACGAGCTCGGGACACTCGGCCTCGACCGCTGCGGCCGGCCGCCGGCACCAACAGTTCCCGTCCCCAAGCCGACCGCGGACCCCTCTCGTCCCGTGCGGACCCCTCTCGTCCCCTGCGGATCCCCCTCGGCCCCCAATCGGCCCCCACTCTGCCGGTAAGGCGCGTGCTCACGGACGGAGGGACGGGACGGGGGACGCGAACGCCGCCGATCCACGGTCTCACTTCCCTTCGCGACGTCGCCCGCCACATCGCGACCGCTATCCTAGGCGAGTGAGTGACGGCCCGGGGACGACACCAAGGAGAAGAAGGAGAAGAAGAAGGAAAGGACCGGTCTGGCGCCGTCCGCGGTCCTTGAACAAGCCGCCGCGTAGGGGCAGCGTGGGATCGCGTGAGACCCCGATCGACCGGTCGAACCCGTCCGCTGTGCACACTGAGGACGGAGGGTGGGGCCCGTCCCGGGGACGACGAGCCTTACACTACCCACGCGCCTGGGTCTCTGCTTGTTGCCTGCTCGCTCGAGCACAGGGCCGGCCGACCGGCCCGCGCAGGAAGCGGCGCGTAGAGCGAGGGCGGGCGGCCAAGTGGCGTGCGTCTCGGGAGGCTAGAGCCGGGCACGGTCGCGACCCAGAGCGTGCAGTTTGGGGGACGAGCGAGCGAGCGAGCGTCCGCACTCGGTGATTGACATTCGGGGGTCGCGACCGCAGCAGCAACTCGACCGGGCCGGACCGGACGGGACGGACGGACGGACCCGGACGTGTCGTGTGTAGGGCGGACTCTCGTTGCAGCCGGTAGCGGTAGTTGGTATCCATCCGATAGGGCGTGGCTGCCTGCTCTGGGTCGTCCTCAAGCCTCAAGCGTTGGCCGCTGCGCCTGCTCTAGACCGCAAACGCTAGTCGCCACCTCGGCCACCGGTACGTTCGTACACGTCCGTCTACAGGCTGCGTGCGCGTCAGACCATCCAGCGCATTGCCCGTCCGTGAGTGCGTGAGATGCGGACGTTCGAATTCGACCGTCGGAATAAAAGCGACGGGGACCGCCGATTGTCTCCCGCTAGTCGGCGCGCGGCGCGTGGGCCGTCTTCCCTACCGGTACAGCGACACGAGGGGCTGTACGAGTCGCCAGGTGGCCTCGCCGCCGTCGTCAGACATGGAGACGAGGACTCGCCGCCCCGTGCCTGGGGATTCCCGCCCTCGTCCCCGCAACGGTACCCGGTCGCAAGCCAGCAGCAGCAGCAGCACATCGACCGCCAGTTCCGCGCAGCAGACAGGTCGGTCCGCGGAGCGAGCAGCGCGCCGGTGGGCTTCTACGACGAGCCAGGAGCGCGTGTTGGTCGGTCCAGAGCGTCTGTCGGCAGTACGCCAAGTCCGCTGCGGTCAGGGACGCGGACGTTCACCGGGAAACGACGAGCAAGTGGCGAAATGGCCTCTTCCAACGCGGCCGACGCAGACGAACCGGACGACGGACTCGAACTCGGCAGAAGCAGCGGTGGCAGCAGCTTCGACGGTCTCGAGAGAACCAATTTCCAGAGTCGAGACTACGATCCCGGCTGGGACGCGCAGTATTACGCCAGGAGAAGCACGGACGAGCACTTCCCGGCCCCGATGAGCCGCCAATACGACCTGCAGCGCCGCAACGAAGCGGTCGACGGTGTTTTCTGGCTCGGAGAGGAGGAGAAGAAGCGCCAGGGCGGCGGCAGGTGGCTCCGATCGGGAGATTCGGACGCTTCAACAACTTGGCACCGAATTTCGGGGCTGCGCATTTCGCCAGCGGCACCGACGGACACTTGGAACGCTCCACGAACAGTCAATGAGACGCGTCAACACGTGATGCCAGAGATGTGGCCATCTCGCCGTCAAGTGATGAGTGGAGCAGCGCCGGAACCGACAGGTGCACCGCTGTCCGCCGCCGCGTCTGCCACGTCTGGCTCCGCTACAATCCTTGCGGACACTC
Organism: Phytopythium oedochilum; assembly: GCA_023338025.1. Taxonomy (NCBI): domain Eukaryota; phylum Oomycota; class Peronosporomycetes; order Pythiales; family Pythiaceae; genus Phytopythium; species Phytopythium oedochilum. The sequence goes on along the minus strand of JAADXX010000108.1, from coordinate 12,068 downwards.
CCACATCTGCAGAGCAGATCGTTCGGTCGGCTTCGGCTTCGATCCCAGTGCCAGGCTCGGCTCCGGGCTCGGCGTCCGCTTCTCCGCGCGTCTTGGCGGTTCGGCCGATCGCAAACGCGTCGCGCAACATCAAGTTCGGCATGCTCCAGCCGCACTTTGAGCGCCCGCTGCAAGAGGCGGCGCTGCACTTTGGCGTGTGCACGACGCTGCTCAAGAAAATATGCCGCAAGAACGGCATCTCCAACTGGCCGTTCCGGAAGATCTGCGGCCTGCGCAAGTCGATCGCGTCCATGGAGAAGCAGGTGCAGTACTTTGACGGCGAGCAGAAGAAGGCGTACGCCGAGCAGCTGCGCAAGCTGCAGGTCGAGCTGGAGGCGTACAAGCGCATCGGCATGGCGCCGACGCCAGAGTTTGAGCGGATGCTGGAGGAGGAGGAGGAGGAGGAGCCCGAAGCTTCAGGCGACCCGGAAGACGACGCTACTGGGCACAATCAAGTCGGAGATGAAGACAAGGAGCGGGTTGGAAGCGACGTGGAGGAGCAGGAGGATGACGACCTTCCGAACACATTGGCCGGACGAGAACAGCGCGTGTCCCCGATGCAGGAACACCGCGGCTTGGAGTCGTTTGACACCAAGCAGAGCCTTCCCAGCAGCGGCAGTCGGCGAGTTATCAGCCAAAGCGCCCACTACACCCAGGAAACCAGCGGCCAGACGCTTCATCAGGATGAACGCTCGGCAGATTCAGGTGGCCGATATGAAGACCACTTTCACCAGGACCGGGTGCACTCGCGGCCAGCCACCGTCGTCGACCGCGAGCTCGCGCATGAACACCACGCGTACCACAGCCATCCCCAACAGCGGCAGCACTTCCAGTACCAGCAAGAGCACTTCTTCCTCCGCGAACATTTGCAGCCGCACGAGGAGCAGCACTTCCACCTCGACCGGCAATACCAGCAGCGAGCGCGGCCGCACCCGCAGGGCATGTCGACGATCGACATCCACCAGCGCGCGCTGCCTTCCATCGGAGCGCTGCTCCGCCGCCAAGACCGAGACCCCGGCGTACGTCCGGACATCCATGATCATCACCGAGGTTTCTACGACCAGCGAGAAGGCTTCCAGTGAGTTGTCAAGCCTGCAGACGTGGCGCCGTCGCTGTGCAACATTGGGAGAGAGGCGGCGAGGTTCAGAGTCACACAAGAGGAGGAGAGCGCGTGCTTAGAGAGGACTACTTCAGCCTGGTCGCGACTTGTAGGCCCCCGAATGAAGAGGGCGATATAAATAGAGACGTTCAGGCTCGGGATTGTGAGGTATCTACAGGAAATCCAATACTAATTATAGTTGAACTTCAAAAATAGAGACGTTGAAGCGCGATTTTAGATCGAAAAGATACCTAGGCGACTTGCTATTTTTGTCAGCTGGGAAGTATGACTCGTTAGGCAGCACGGGCAAATTCGATTTCGCTCGGAAGCCCCCAAAGCGTCTCCATCAGATCTGACAAAGCGGATGTCCTCCGTCGACTCGCTTTCGAGGCGGCACCATCGCGAGTAGCAGCAACAGCCAGTCAAGTCCACTAAGTATTCGCCAGCGCAAATCCAGTCGGGCAAGCGTCGGGTAACCAATTGCTAACGCATCGGCCTTTTAGACATGATTTGCTTGATTGTGTAGTGGGTGGACGGCATGAACGCCTCACTCACGCAATGCGATTGAGCCAAGGAAGGCGACCGAGCGCCGCGTATTAGAAGGGAACCACTTGGTCGTTAGGTCTCGTTGTGTGACAGATCCAAAGGTCGGACCCGCCCAGCCCACGCGGTCAAGACAACGAGCAGATCCACCCTTCGGGAGTACTTTGAAGTACAAAACGACAACAACGTTCTGAAAGTGTTCCAGCTCCTCTCGCGCGACATTTCGACTGCCATAAGCCAGAGACGCATCTCCGAATGTACAGGGATCGATGCGCTCTCCTTCGGCAAACGTACCCCGCTTCAAGGTGACGGCGGTGGATCTATCATCCTCTCCAAAGGTGTTCCGCTGGCCGCTTGGGGGCGGACGTCAACACACCCGCAAGCTTCAACATGCGTGGTCAGCCGCAACGCAAAGACAAGGACAGGTACAGCCAGCATTATCGGCGGACGAGTCTCCATGTCAAGTCTTTGTGTTCGACCCTCTACCATCGCTCCGTTGCGGTTGCGTTTCGCTTGCATCGAGTGCATTGCATCCTCTTCCCCACTGAACCGAGCGCGTGATGCCAGCGCGTAGAGAGCTCCATCTTGTGAGCGCCGCACCAGACGCTCGGCGCGAAGCTAAAGCCGTTCACGCTTGCTTATCATGCTCGTCTCTGGTCCACAGCACAGAGCAGCGTTGCAGAGTGAGTGAGTGACTGGCTGGGACGGCGCTACGGCACGTTGGGTCCTTCTGTCCAGCGACTGCCGAGAGGCTCGAAACGTCACGCGAGCGGATCGAGAAACCGATGAGGCGGCGTCACGCTCGGCATTCGCGACGGCGAGCAGAAACGCGCCTGCCGAACGGCGGACGAGTCTGATTCGTCGACGTCGCTTCCCCGAAATGTAGCGGCGTCGTCGTCTGGCCACGACGCACACGCACCAGCTGAAGCTGAAGCGAGAAACTGAAGCAGGAAGGAACCACGACGGGGCTCGTGTTATCCGGACGACACGTTGCTCGTTTCTCGCCTTCCCGCGTTCCCACTGCGGCAGCTCATCGGATACAGAGTTCAGTACACACAGTATCGGATGCAGAGCACGTGTACATGGCGCCGCGTCGCCACCACGTCACGGTCACGATTTGCAGCAGCCCTCCCTGCAACTAGACATGACTGGCGACACGGAGAAGCAGCCGTCACGCCAGACTTCTCTCAGTCCTGCTGGCAGCTGTGAAGCGCAATGGATGTCGGCCTTACAACCCGTAGGTTACAAGCCGGGGCCACGAGGCGCCCGTCGGTCTTCTCGCTCGGTCTCGACGAGGTGGCGCCTTCTCGACGCTGCTTTGTCCCCCACCGCCCGTTCCTCAACCTCCGCGTCAACACTCTCCGTGTTTTCTCCGCGGCCGGCCGAGCGTGATCGCCGCGCAAGTTTACGAGTCTCCCAGAGCGCAGCCAGCCAGCCCCAGCCGTGTGCCACTGCAGCTGGCAGCTGAGCTGCTGCGAATGAGTTCGCGGGTGAGCTGACCGCTCGGCTTGGATGTGTGGCATCCTGACATCGCCCGGGCTGTGACGAAGGGTGTATCGCGCAGTGCTCCATACTCTCCAAACAGAAGAGACTGGGCCGAGGGGATGGATGTTTGGCAGCGGTTCGGTTGCGGCGAGAGCTTCAAACTTGATGATGGCCGCGTCCACCTGTTGGTGTGTCACACCCGAAATGCCGAATGATCAGGGGAACGAAGTATGCCCAACGTTGAAGCCTAAACGTCCTTGATACTTGGAGTTTACAGCGTGAAACAGCAGAACGACGTTGGCGCGAGAAGATGTCAAACGGGTGTGCTCGGCGGGTGTATGTACATGCCCGCTCACGTCGTCGCCATTATGGATGTGTCTCCATGTGCTGCATACAAACAAGCCCGCGGACAAAGCTCGGTGGAGACGGTGAGCAGTTGGATGCTCCAACAACACTCCCCGCACGCTTCTGCGGACTCCTCATACTGCCAACTTGTGTCACACTTCTTCGCTGCGCCGGTCATACTGTTGGTCTTGACCGTGACAATTCCTCGGCGCTCCTCATGGCGGCGAGCCAATGAGAAGGGAAAAATCCACCTGCGAGGCTCCGGCCGGCCCTTTCTTGCTCCCTTGAGCATCAAGAGAGTGACCAGCGCAGTGCGACTGTGCCGCATAGCCGAGCCAACCGGACTCGCGCCGTGCCGATCCATCCCCTGACGCGAGTCGCACCTGCTCGCAAGGGGATCCCCTTGTGCCGCTGCTTGGTTCCATCCGCGGCTCGAGTCTGCTCGCTCGTCTCTTCATGTCTCGGCCGCCCGGATGCACCGCTCGCTAGTCTAGCTCACTCGTCTCATTCGTTGACCGAGGCAGGATACACCATGCCACTGCGTGACAGGCTCAAGGTGCCACGGCTCGACACGGTGTACACCACCGGCTGCTCGACAGACAAGGTGAGAGAGATGCCTCGGGCGTCATGAGCTGGGTGAGCGGATGGTGAGCGGGCTCTTGATTGTCCACGGTCGGAGCTATAGCGTGGACGATCGAGACCGAGAGAGATAGAGAGAGAGGGAGAGAGAGAGATTCTTCCCAATAGGCTCTCTCGCCAGCACGGACGCGTCTTTGTCAAGCCGGCGTGGAGCGCGAGAGACAGGAGGCCGGGAGAAAAGGAGGAGGCGCCAACTTCAAAGGGGGGGATGGTGGAAGGACAGACGATGGATAATCGATCGACCGGTCGATCGGTGCGATCCGCGAAAGACAGGCGCGTGGGACAGGAGGGCAGTGTACACGTCAACGCTCGGCGCGTTCACGCCCGCGTCTGCTTGACAGGCGGCGCGCAAAGAGCGAGAGAGACCGCCACGTGAACTTGGGGACCGGGCGGGGCCTCTCCACCGTCAGTCGCGATTTTGCAGCCTGCAGCTCACACCGAGGCGCGATTGACGAGCCACTCATCGGCCCGACCGACCAATCCTCCGCAGGCCGAACGCTCATATATCACTTGAGACCGACCGCCTTGCGCTTAACGACGCCCTCGCTGGCTCCGACCAGCCACTTCCTGAGTTACCACGACCAGCAAAGCACCCGCATCGACGCTCCGACATGATGGCGTCCTCCGTCCCGATGGCGGGCGCGTCGTCGCCGTTCCAGCGCGAGTTCTCGTGGCGGTCGGCGTCTCCGCCGCCCATGGAGCTCACGCACCACTTCCACGCCCTTGAGAGCCAGCCGACGACTCCCTCGCCGTCCTCGTCGAGCTCGACCGCGTCTCCGACGACCACTGCGACGCACAAGACGACGTCTTCCCGGCCCAACATGACGGCGTCCAGCACCATCACGCTGGCCATGCTGCGGCCGCACTTTGAGGAGCCACTGGCGCAGGTGGCGCAGCACTTCGGCATCTGCGTGACTCTGCTCAAGAAGATCTGCCGGAGACACGGCATCGCGCGCTGGCCGCACCGACAGATCTCGGGTCTCCGCAAGAGCATCTCGTCCATGGAGCACGCCATCGGCTACTTCGAGGGCGAGCGCCGCGAGTCGTACGCCGCGCAGCTCAACAAGCAGCGAGCCAAGCTCGAGCTGCTGCTGCGCGACCCCACGGCCCCCTCACTGCTCTCGCCCTCGGCGGCAGCCAGCGCCGCGGTCAACAGGTTCCACGACGAGGACGAAGACGAGCGGGACAGCATGGGCTCGCCGAACGGCGTCGCCTTCGTGGACGACGCCTCTTCACAGTCGCCCACCGCGTACGCCCCGGCGTACTATCAGACCCGGCACTCGATGCCCGACGTCTTCGCCGCCCACCACCACTCCCCGAGCCGCTACGAAGTCGCGCGGCCCCAGGCGGTGGCTCTCCCCCCACTCCAGGGCGTGCTCCGCCCCGAGTTCCCCCTCGAGCACCAGCCCTTTCAGCATCAGCAGTACCAGCAGCAGTACCAGCAGCAGCAGTACAAGTACGAGCAGGACTACTACCGGCGCAGCGACCACAGCCATCCCCACGCCGCACAGTCCGTGGTCGACATCCCTCCGCTTCGCATGGAGCCCAAGCCGCTGCTGCCGCCCATTTCGTCGCTTGGAGTGCCTGCCAGTGGCGGCGTCCGAGCATCGTGGTAGACCGAAGCGTGAATGAACCCCTCTATTTATCGTCCCCCTTAGACGCTGGTTGCTTGGTTCATTCGTTCGTTGGTTGCGCTCGTCCGCTGGAGAACGCGAGACGCCTCGACCGACCTCGGAGCTCGCTCTGGAGCTGCACCAGCACTAGATGGCTGCGGCACTAACACCGTGGCTCACCGTCGTATGAGGGATGCCACTGGATCGAATGGGTCCAGCCAGCGAACTTCGAGCGTCTGGACTCCACGTTCCCCTGCATCTCCGGTTGCGGCCTACCCTTCTCGCATTCGACACGCCGCATGTGACTGACTATTGCTCTATTTAGTGTCTCCATCAGCTACTCGGCCGCCTCGACTTCACTTCCCTGGCAAATACTTCCCTGGTATAGCTACTAGCTGTCCTCACATGCGGACGCGCGTACTCGACAGGTCGACGCTGACGACACGTCCGTGCTCGTCCTCGAGACCCGAAAGGGACTCGAAGTTCCTGATCGAGCTTTCCCGATGCTCCCGACCCTCGATGGACTCGGCGTCCTCCGCGATGGAGCCAGCGTATGCTTCGGCGTCCTCGAAGATGACGTCGTTGGCAGACGTAGTGGCGCCGATCGTGCCCGTCGCGGTGGTACCCGAGGCCGCGAGCGCGCTCACACTGGCGCTGTAGTTCGCGCCACCCGCGTTGGAGTCGATGAACGACTCAAAGGACGCGTTGCTCGAGTCGTAAGTGCGCGTGGTGGCGTAGTCGCCCGGCTGCACGTCGTCGAAAGTGAACGACACGAACGACGTGTTGGCGCTCGCGATGCGTGAGATCGGGTCGTCCACGACGCGGATGTAGCGGCGCAGACCGGCCACGAGCCGCTCGGCGCTCGGCTTGAAGCTCATGCCGTTGGTCATGAAGTGGAAGAGCTCGTTGCGCGCGAGCGAGTAGCGCTTGTCCAGCCCCGGCTCGAGGTCGTTGAGTACGATAGGGAAGATCGGGCGGCCCTTGTCCTCGGCGAACGCGAGCTGGTCACGCACGAGCTCGCTCGCCATGGTCTTGGCGGACAGCACCACCACGAAGCACGCGCACTTGAGGATGGCGTCCTGCGCCGCGTGGATTCGGTCTTCAAAGTCCTGGCCCTCGACACTGCGGTCGCCGTAGCACGCGAGCCCAGCCTCCGTGAGCTCGTTGTATAGCTGCTTGACGAACGGCGCATGCTTGTCGCCGTGCGAGATGAACACGAAGGGCGCCACACCGCTGCCGTTCGCGCCATCCGAGTCGCCAACGACGTCCCACGGCTGGAAGAGCGTCGAGAAGCCGTTGCCCGCGCCAATGAACGTACTGGCGGTGCTGGCGCTCCCGTCGCCCGCCTTGACCGTCCTGTTCTGCCGCTGGATGGCGGCTTTGCGGCTCTTCTCCACCTCGTCGCGCACGCCGTCGAGCAGCAGCCGGAACTGCGACCGGTACTTGTGGTCGTCGTACTCGTACTCGATCTGCCGCGGGTTCTCCTTGTGGATCGTCGTGATCGCCGGCTCGAACGGAATCATCTGCCGCGTGTACAGATACACCTGCAGGTCCTCGCCGATGCGGACACTCTCCGTCGACACGGCCAGGATGGGCGTGCCCACCTGCTTGGCGAGCGCCAGCTCCTTGAGGCACCACTCGGACGCCGCGTAGTCCTCCGTGAGGATGCAGACCACGAGCGCCGCGTTCGTGATGCCGCGCGCGATCTCCTCGCGCCAGACCGAGCCTCCGCCGATGCCGCTCGGGTCCATCAGGTCCAGCCAGGTCGTGACATTGGCGTCCTCAAGCGACTTGCGGAGCTTCTTGGCGAACTCGGCGTGCGAGTGCGTGTAGCTGATCATCACGTCGCGGTGGCCAGCCGCGCGCTTGATCTCGAACAGCAGCTTAGTCGACGTCGTGCAGTCCAGCGGCCGAAGACCATCCATGTTCATCTTCATGAGCGACCCGCCGCATGCGAGGATCGCGAGCGCCGACGCCTCGTTGTCCTCGCTCACCGCCAAGTGCAGCGCCGTATCGCCAGTCGTCGGCAGCTGGGCGTTGATGTCGGCCCCCGCGGCCGTCAGCGCGTCGAACAGCTCGCGGTTCGTGTCCAGCGCGAACGCGGCGCACATGATCGGCGTCATATAGTCCTCGTCCGCCAGGTTCGGGTCGGCGCCGCTCTTGAGCAGCACGTTGACCACGTCCAGACGGTTTCGGCGCGCCGCCCAGTGGAGCGGCGAGCGCCCGCGCGCGTCTTGGAAGTTGGCGTCCGCGCCTGCCTCTAGCAGCACCTCGACCGCGTCGATGGAGCCATTGACGGCCGCCCAGTGCAGCGGCGTGCGGCGGTGGATGCCCACGTAGCCGTGCTCGCCCAGACAGTCGAGGTCCACCTTCCGGCGGATGTACTTGCGCACTCGGAAGACGTCGTTGCGCGCGGCTGCGGCGTGGAACGGCGTCAGCGCCACGTCGCCGCCCCACTCCTCGAGCTCCTGCGCCACGGCGTAGTTGCCGCGGAGGTACGCGAGTTGCAGCACCGTCAGCGTGTTCATGAAGCCCGGGTCCGGCACCTCAAGCAGGTCTGCGCCGTGCACCAGCAGCTCGTGCACCACGTCAGCGTGCTCGGCCAGGAACAGCGGCGGCACGCGGTCCGAGCGGTAGGATGACTTGGCGCGCGAGTTCACGTCCGCTCCGTGGGCGAGCAGCCACTGCACCGCCTCGAGCTGACCCGTCAGCACGGCGCAGTGCAGCGGCGTGACGAGCGTCGTGCGGAAGATGGACGCGGCCGTGTCCTCGCCGTCCACGCCGGTGGGTTTGCCCACGAAGAAGCGCGCGAACGACCAGAAGAGGTCGCCGGTGCTGAAGCGCACGCGGCTGAACTTGTCGAGCGCGTCAATGTCAAAGCCGGCGCGCAGCAGCATCTCCATGACCGGCAGGTTGCCGTGGTACGCGGCCACGTGCATCGGATTCTTCTTGGACTTGCCGAACGTGCGCAAGTAGATCTTGGGCGCGCTGTAGCACTTGGCCGGGAATCCGCGGCTCTTGTCGAGCTGCTTGGCGCGCGCGAGCGCGAGCAGGTCGCGCAGCTCGCGCGTGTCGTCGAGCTTGGCGCACTTGTAGAGGCGCTTTCGCAGCGCGGCGAGCACCGAGTCCGTCTTGTCGCTCTGCATGAGCGCGTCGATCCAGGCAGCGGCGTCGCCGACGACGTGGTTGCGGATGTCGCCCGTCTGGTCGCTCTCCTGGAACGCGCCGAGCTGCATCTTGACGTGCTCGCGGAAGCGCGCGAAGACCTGGAGCTCGACGAAGATGCCGACGAAGGCGACGACCGCGACGAGCGCGAACACCTGCACGGCGTGCTCCGAGCAGCTGAAGGCGCCGCCGTTGAAGAACATGTAGAGAAAGAAGAGCGTGACGACGAGCGCGAAGACGACGACAAGCACGGCCGCGAGCTCGCAGAGCTGGAACGCGAGCGTGCGCTTGATCTTGTTGACGTTCCCGTCCGCGTCCACCGGCGGCGCGCGCTGGAAGGGCTCGAAGGCGCGCAGGCCCGAGCCGGGCAGCAGCAGCAGCACGACGGCCGGCAGCGAGTGGAACACGAGCGCGGCGTAGCCCACCATGTTCTCGCACGCCGTGGCCTGGAACGTGTACACGTCGCTCGGGCTCGACAGCTTGAAGCCGTGCGCGTCCGGGTCGGCGCCGATCACCAGGTCGCGCGGCGCGTACAGGTAGTAGAAGCCGAGGCCCGCGGCCAGCAGCACGCTCAGCGGCAGGCCGACGCGCAGCAGCCGGCGCGCGAAGAACGAGTTGTTGCGGAACTTGCCGGTCAAGAAGTGCGCCGGCACGGGCGGCTCGCGGCCGCGCAGACTCGTCTTCTGGAAGAACGAGCGCTTCTTGGACGCCGCGGACGGCAGGTGGCGCAGGACCGGCGGCCGGCGCGCGATGGAGGACGAGCCCGCCGACGCGTGGGACGCGTGGGACGCGCGCGGCAGCTGAGCGTCCCACGCCGCCGCCGGGAGCGCCGGGAACGGCGAGTCGCTCGTGACGCTTAGGCGTCCGCGGGACGGCCGCAATGCCAGACTCGCGACCGGGAGCCGGTACGAGTGGTTGTAGTCGCCGTCGCCGTCGTCGTCGTCGTCCCGAGGGGCCCCGTGGCCGTAGGAGGACACGGCGGAGGCGGACGCGAGGCGGCTGACAGCCGGCGGAGGAGGCAGCTCCGGCTCGGACGAGCGCGGCGCCAGCCGCGGGACCAGCTCGCCCTTGTCGGCGCTCGGCGTCTGCATCTCCTCGTACATGAACGGCTCGGTCTCCGCTGTTAGTACGCCCAATACCTGGATCAAGACCCGTCCGTCGCCAAGGTCTCCGCTACGCCCCGTGAGCGAATGGAGAGCGCCTGCGGGCTGCGGTGCCGACCGTAGAGTGGCTGCGCTGGTGGTATACGGTTGTGCTCGCCTCCTTCAATAGCCCGAGCGCTTGAGCGCCGTCGCTAGCGGACGAGAAGCGGATCGCCGCCGCTGCGACTGCTGCTGCTGGTAATACTACCGGGGTATACACTTCGGAGCCGGTGGGGAAATAATGCGCGCCGGTTGGCGTACCCTATAGTGAAACCAAGAGATCGACGGCCGGCACCCACCCCCAACCCGACTGGCGCGTTGAAAAGGACACCGCCACATGCGCGGGTAGGGCGTTTTTTCAGCGGAAAATGCGCATTTCACGCCGCTGTCGTACGCTTTTTGCGGGTGGAAAGTAGCATTCTTTGGTGGAACAGGCGCTCCTTCCGCCCTCAAGAGCATAGAGAGCGCAAGTCAGCCAGGACCTGGGACAAGACCGAGGCGGAAACCCCCCAGCTGACTGACGTCAACCAAATGGGCGTCGATGGGACGCTCGAAATCCTGGAGTTTGGCCGCCCCAACTCGCGAGCTTCGCTCGGCCGCGACCGGACGAAAAGGACCCAGCAGATGTAAGCATGAAGGGCGCCGCGGGGGTGGCGCAGATTGAAGCAGCGATGGCCAAGCGGGGACAGCCGGAGGCTTGGCACTGAACGATATCTCGCTCACGCCGCTCCAAATCGTGATTTCGCAGCCAACGCTTCGTATTTATAATTGCGATTTTGTTGGCTTGACACTCTATCGACCGCAATAATGGAAAACTGCATTTCTGTGACGTGTGAAGCCATTTCACGATTACGACGGTCACTAAAAGATCCACGTCCACGATCCAGCCGCGGAGTGTCCAACTGCTTCTGCAGGTGATTGACAAAGAGCTTCGCCACGCCCACGCCATCTCGATCGTGCCGGCCGTGGCCAAGGGAGCAGGATGCCCAAAGCTGTCACACGCGCAGGCACGGAGCGATGAAAATTCAAGTGCAAACTCGTTTTTGTGGATATGCAGTGGCCGACTACGCAAAAGCTAGAATCAACGACGACGCCAATCTCTCGCAAGGTCGACCGCAGACGCTATCAGCTCTTCATCGTCAATCGAGGAGCGCCGAGTAAGCGTCGTCGGACTCGCGCACGGACAGAGTCCGGCGGTGTTTCACGACCACGAGCGCCACGATAGCCACCAAGGCGCCGACGCCCATCAGCGACAGCACTGTGGTGGAGACCGAAGACAAGCCGCCGACACTGTTGCTGCTCCGCAACAGCGTCATCACAACAAGCTCATTCTCCTGCTCTGGCTCGCAACGCTTGACGCCCTCTTCCGCATCCGTCTCAGGCAACACCTTGCACGTCAGTGTTGTGCTGCAGTCCGCGCAACACTCGCCCGACAAGGTCACCGCCTGCGTCACGCCGCTCTGGGTCGCGAACACGCTGCCTCCGCACGCCTCGAACGGACCAGAGGTATCCGTCGGAGACTGACACTCGCCGGCCTTGCACACTTCCTCTTCGCCGAACCCCTCCAACACCGGCTTCTCCCCGTCCGTGATGGTGAACGAGTAGGGGTACGTCTCAGGCGCGCTCGCCGTCGAGTCGAAGTACGTGAACGTGAAGATGCACGACAGCTTGACGTCCGTGTTCTCGGCCGTGCTCGGATCGTGCACCAACTCGAGGGCGAATTGAGTGGAGATCTGGATGCGGCCATCGGCTCCTGGTGTCCACGTCAACGGGATCTCACCCTCTGTGACCGAGCTTAGCATGCCACTCTCCGCCAGAGCCACGTAGCAGTGGACGTCCGTGTACCTGCCCTGCACCGTGTTGGACTCGTGCGTCACGCTGCCTTCGCTGTCGTAGTCGAACTGCATCACCACGAAGTCGCTGCCGGGATACGTGCACAGGTGAGCACCTGTGCAGACACTGGACCCGAGCTGCGTCCACAAGGACGGGAAATCCGTG